>KV459357.1:244701-259191 GCA_001662645.1 Pseudogymnoascus sp. 03VT05 | reverse complement strand
TTAACTTATCTCTTGAAATAAGAGAACAAGTTATATTAGAACAAGATGAAGATATAAGTAAGTTATTTGTTTAAAATTAAGCTTAGAAACTTAATTTTTATTAACCTTTTAATAGCTAATATTAACCTTTCTCTATAGCTTAAAATGAGAAGAATTACTAATAGCCTTAAATATAATTAAGAAAATCAAAGATTATTACAAAAGTATGCAAAAGATATACAAGGACCACATAAGATCCAATTAGGTAAGAAATACCCCTTATTAAGAATTATCCTTTTACTAATTAAATAGATAATGCTACTAGATGGTCTTCTACTTATTATATGCTTAATAACTTTTTAAATCTTAAAGAAGCTATAGAAATAGTTATTACTACTTCTAAAGCTAAAATCTTTAAAGATAAAGAAGCTATAAGATTAA
The DNA here is from genome assembly GCA_001662645.1 of Pseudogymnoascus sp. 03VT05. Lineage (NCBI taxonomy): Eukaryota > Fungi > Ascomycota > Leotiomycetes > Thelebolales > Thelebolaceae > Pseudogymnoascus > Pseudogymnoascus sp. 03VT05. The sequence continues at coordinate 258,771 of KV459357.1, read as the reverse complement.
CAGAAGACGATTATAAGCTATTAAAGGTATATAGAGATATCTTTAAAGTCTTTATTAAAGCAACAAAAAAGTTACAAGGACAAAAATATCCAACTTTATATTATTCCTTACCTTTATTAAGTTAAGTTTTTCAAAACTTAGAGCTTATAAAAGAAGAAACTATAGTAAGATATAATTATTATATACATTTATATTAACTAATAAAAATTTAGAGTTCTAAAATAAAGGATGCTATAAATAATGGCATTGCAAAGCTTAGAAAATATTATTCTCCTAAGCATTTTGAAGCTAAAAATGCTCCTTTATTTATAGCAGCTTTATTAGACCCTAGACTTAAAAGGTTAGGGCTAAGTAAGCTAGGCTATTATTTGCAAGCAGAATTTAATGCTTATAATGCTTTAGAAGATATATATTTACAGTAAGTTTAACTTATTTTAATCTTTATTAACTTATTTATTTATTAATTTATTAATAGGGTTTTAAGGGATGAGTTTAATAACGATTTACCTTTATATTAAGAACAACAAGAAGAATTTAAAGAGGATAATTCTTTAGATGATTTTGATAAATCTTTATATATACAAGATAAAGATAATGAAGATGAGTCTGAAATTATTACTTACTTTAATGAACCTCTTGTTCATTATAAGGTTAGTTTTAAATTTATTATAGTTTAATATTATACTAATTACTTTTAAGGTAAATCCTTTAGATTATTAGAAAGCCAATTAGTCTAGATTTCCTATATTAGCTATAATAGCTAAATGATATTTACAAATACCTGCTACTAGTGCTCCTATAGAGAGCTCTTTTAGTATAGGAGGACTTACTTTTAAAGTAATTGCTTGCTTAAAAAGTTGGGGTTTTATTAATAAAGAAGAAGAAGAAGAAGAAGAAGAAAGAGAAGAGAATTTAGAAGAGACTTTATTAACAAAGCTAGCTATTTAATATTGTTTTAACTAGTTAAAGTTATTAAAGTTATAAATACTAGTCTTAATTCTTTTTATAAGTAGTTTTAAAATGTTAAAATATAAAGTTACATAACTATTAGTTAGATAATTGTAGACAAGTTTTAGTCATGTGACTAATGACCTAATGACCTAGGGTCATTAAGAGGTATGACCTAAACCCAACCCAGACTCAACATGACCCTAACCCGTTAGGTCTGACCTGTTAGGTCTAGGTCAGACCTAGGGTTTGTTGGGTTTTTTTGCTAACCCTGTTAACATTATAATATTATAAAGTTATAAGAGTATGTTATAATCTTTGTTAGATGAATACAAGAGGGAAATGTTATAGATATATAATGTATTTCCCATATAAGTGGCCTACCTAAACGAGTGGCCCACCTTATTTTACACCTAAAATCACAAACTTTCTAACTAAATATCTTAACAACTGTTTGATAATAAACTATAAAACTAAGTAATTAGCCTCTTATAGGCGTTTAAAGAGCTCTGTTTTAATTTTAAAGCAATTAGCATTATGGTTATTAAGATATTAAATTTTAGCCCCTACTTTTAACCTAAATCTTAGTATCTTAATAACTCTAATGCTAATTGCTTTAAAAATTAGAGAAGATACTTTAAATGCTTATAATAGGCCATGCATTTATTTTTATAATTTATTATTAAACAGTTGTTAAGATATTTAGTTAGAAAGTTTGTAATTTAGGTGTAAAATGAGGTAGGCCACTCGTTTAGGTAGGCCACTTATATGGGAAATACGTTATAGATATAAATAATAACTTTCTAGAAGTTTCTATCTTAGTTCTAGACCCTTCTATCTTACTAATTATATTATGAATTAATGTCTAGAACCTTCTATTACATTATGAATTATTTTCTAGAAAGTTCCACTTCAATTTTATGCTGACTAAGCAAAGCTAATCCTAAATAGGAAATACTCTTGAGTTACTCGAGTAACTCATGAGTATTTGAGTATGAGAGTGAGTATGAGGTTTTACTATACTCATGAGTATGAGTACATGCTGATACTCATGAGTATACTCGAGTTTCTAACCCTGGACATGCTGAAGTATTTTGAATAGACGAGAGAGTGCATGATCGCTTTCGCAGTGCCGATCGCTTTCGCCAACCGCCTCCAGGCGATGGTTTGGAAACCAACGATTATAGCATGCTCTAGGCTTCAATCAGCGATATTAGATAAGCATAGCCCAGCCGGATTCATCGGTTTGAAAGGTGGAGGCCGCAGGGCTGCGCATATAATAACAAATTTGTGCATTTCCGAAGTACATATAGAAACTTAATGTATCATTTGACTCGCAGTTTAGTGCTCTAATGTTTCAGGGTTGGTTTTCACGTATGTTACCTTCTTCCTTCAAAGGATACGTCTTGCGGTCGTAGACACCACCAGGATAATGACGTACAGAAAAGCAGAGGGCACTGTGCCAGGTGACACACGGGCGCTCGGTTACCCTGCACTGGTCTACCCGGATATGGAGTTGGTCGTAGACGACCTTCCCCATACCCCATGCACCGGAGCATTCTGTACCCATACCCTCATCCTTCTGTTCAACGCTTGGTAAGGTAATGAACATGAATGAGTTGAACACCGAGTATACCACGCGGGAGGCTCAGCCGTCCACGTCCACGACTGACCAGAAGTGAAGAACCCAGGTCGCCTCCTAGATCACATTGCTGATAAGGCGATAGGAAACTCCGCAATCGCCTGTCTCAACAGGCATTCAGGAAGAGACAGACTGTGTATATCCAAGAACTGAAGCGCCAGTTACACAATGCTGGCAAAACCGACAATGAAAGGATTGCCGAGCTCGAGGACGAGAACCTACGGCTTCGTAAGAGGTTGCTTGAATTCCATAATAGGGCTCAGAGTGCTCAAGCGTCGCTGGCGGCGCTATCAGAGTCCACGGCAAGATTTCTACAGATCCCAGGAAGGGTATTAATCCTGAAACTCCTCTGAACTGAAGGTAGCTGATGTTGTTTACAGAACAAGCCAACTCACACCAGCGATGAATCAGAATCGCCTTCGCCTGCCAACCCGATAGTTTCCACGGGGTCGCAGGATTCGCTATCCATCCCCTGTGCTGCACTTGAACAGCCTTCTTCAAAGGGCCAATTCCTACCTATGGCTGACACGCAGATTTATTCTGGTGCTAACAGCTTACTTTTTGAGGACTACTGCCTTCAACCGCAACCAAACCAACCCTTCACTGGCATTAACAGTTTCGCGCCCTACGACAGCATGTCTGAATCCAACCCACATGCGGCCGTCTCCAGTCAAGAAACGATGTCTAATGTCACTTCACTGCTGCCTTTGCAGCCTCCAGATGTTGTGCAATACAATTTTGGTGTCTCATATTCTCCGAACCAATCTTACCAACTGAGACCACAGGAACATAATTGGACCACGTTCTCCAATTCGAGCAGTCCATTAGCCGGACTTCCTGGAGTATGGGCGCATAGTTATCAGATGGGCCCTTACGCCTATCAAGCTGCAATTCACGCGAGCCCCAGGAATAGGAGGTTCCAAACTACTAACTCTCGGTTTTCGGATCATATTCTTGGAATAAGAAACGCAGTCTGGAGTAAATTGCAGCGACTCCAACCAATTCTTGGGACGGAGGTTGGACGGTGAGTGTCTTCTTCTCTTCCGTTTGATTGACTACTAAGTACCGTAAGTAGAAAGCAGCTTCATATTACAATGTCTGTCATGCTATCGCTCTTCAACAGTATAGCTCGACCACTCGCTTTATCGTGGTATGCACCAACAAAGTTTTACTTCCATATTGCAGACTTGGCTATATGGCAACTTAATCCAACTCGCGAAACATACATGCAACTTCACTCACGATATCGACCTTCCGCTTTACAGTTAACGGAGTCATATCCATGCGTTATCGACTGGTGTCCATTTGCCTCAGTTCGAGACCGGATGATCCTGTCGCACTCCGCAAACCCTCGATTGGACGACATCATTTGCGATATGGCTACTGCATATGTCGTTGAGAGTGACGTGTCAGAACTCATCAGAATAGACAAACACACGATGGGCTACATTAGGGTGTGGGATCTCATTCAAGCCATGGGGATTGATGAAGAAGAGAACAGTTTAGAGCGCCTATCCGGAGAGCGCGCTTGTGCTCCTCAAGCCGACTTGCCCAGCATGTCTCATCCAGAGAACAATATACCTACACCAGCATCTGACATTCTGTCTCTTCCGGCACCGACGGCACACTCCCTGTTCGAAGTTAAGGAGTACGCTCGTCTTGCATTTAAGGCTTTAGGTATGGACCGTGGAATATGTCTCTTTAAGCTTGATTCTGCTTTCTTTATCAAGTATCCGGAGTTGCGTGACCCAGATGATGACATCGTTGCATCTGGAATATGTGTCGCGCCTCAGACTCAAACTAAGATACCAGGGCCAACTGCACTTGACTTGGATATTTGGAGAAGTTATAATCATCTTGCTGACTGGTCACTCAACGTAATCTGTACAGTATATACCTGACTGGCGATGGAAATTTACGGGGATCGGATCCGCAATAGTCCCTGAATACTAAATACCCTGACATTCCAAATACAGTTGTCCCCAGTTCTCTTCCGCTTTATCTACGTCGAATGCAAAGAATGGGACCTCGACGAAATTAAGGGATTTTGATTTCCGTTAGCAAAAGTTGCAAATAACAGAGAAATGATGGGACTCGGGAATGAGCATTAATGTTATAAGTGCTACCAATCCTAACGCCATCGAGCTTTCAGATGGATGTGTTAATGACAACCACTTCAACTGTTGGCCATTATTATTTTTTGGCAACGCTGGTCCACGTGTATGTTAGGTAATAATACGGTCGGAACGAGTTGAGCTTCAGGAAGTCATTGTCGGGGCTTGAACTGAGCCAATACAGCACCGGAATAGTCGAGAAGAATTTCACAGGAAGTAGAAGATTTCTCGAGACGTACAAAGTGGACTATTCCTCATTCAGAGTCAGTATATTTACGAGACGCGCGATACCCGGATTCTGAGGACGATTTCTCACGCATCTCACCACCTGCAACTCGCCCGCAAAAACAATATGGAGAACCCATTGACTTGTCGCACCACGACTCAGCTTTTACCATTCCTGCAAGAACTTGAAAGAAATAGACACTCTTATTCTTAATGCTCGCGACATATGTGAGGACAATGAGCACCTGAAGTTGGTTGGAAAGCCACATGTTTTCGTCCCTGTAGTGGTCACCATCGTGAAGAATTCAAGGCGGAGGATGTGGTAGTTCTACCGACTTCCTGCAAATGTTTCTCAGACACAACACTTGGGCACGATGGAACTGCCCCACGCCCCACGGTGCTCCTTGCAGACGTTCAGCCAAGATGGCAGGAGGTGACGACCATAAGTCTCCGTCATAGGAACATAGGCAGCACATACAAGCATGAACGTGTCAAGACTTGGTGATGCGTAAGACAGCCGTAATAGGTATTATACTATTTTCACGCTTATTGAAGGCGCAGAAATAGCCATTGTTGAAGAAATCGTAATCTTGGATCTCTCCTATATTGGTGATGTTTTCGTCACTAATGATAATGATTCCTGAAATGTCCCTTCCTACGATATCAGAGACAAATAGCGTTATTGAAGTAGGCTCATGAACTTGGCCTGCTAGAGCTTGGGTACATTTGGTCGCTCATTTACTTAGTTAAAATTTGGGCAACTTTATTAATAGGGTGTCCGCGCAAAAGGATTTGGAGAATCCTGGACCAACCACAATCTGTGTTTGTTTAGGAATCAGTACATCCCCTCGTGCGTTCCTAATTTTTAGCAGTTCTTGGATAGTTAGTGGCGTCTCAGATGCGGTTTAACAAGATGATCAGACCACCTTAGTCAGTTCCTGCTGATATAATAGAGGCTTATGACTCATTTCAAACTTAGTCTATTAGATGGAAGCTTGTGCACAGCCTTACCCTTGTGAGTTAAACCCACGCCCACGTACGGTTTACTTGGCTGAAATGTTGTGGTTCTAATCAGTTTCTTCAATTCCCCCTCCCTAGCTGACCCAAAGATGTGCTTATCTCCACATATAACTACTCCACAAAATGAATTGAGTGCGGGAGCTTGGAAGGTAGCTTCACGATGAATAGATACAGTAATATTGGCGCAGTGACCTATGTCTGGGGTAATGGGGAATCTGGAGTATTTGAACCCCAGCACCCACGCTTTCATCTTCTTCCTCTATCTCACTTTAAACTCTATTAAATCCACCGCCATCGCCATCGCAGTCGCCATCGACTATCACTACTATTACCGTTCTTAGCATAGAGACAAGGATCGTGCCATGGCACTCCGAGACCTCACCACATATGCCTTAGTTATTAACATCTTCATCAGTCTGGGGAGTATCACTTATGGATACTTCTCAAGTATCATTGCCACGACTTTGGGCCAGCCGGGCTTCTTCAGCTTCATGAATCTCGCCACAGACACGACATCACCAGATTATGCCCACAACACCAAAGTTCTTGCCACTGTCAATGGTTTGTATAGTGCTGGTGGTGCGGTTGGCTGTTTAGCATTCATGTGGATAGCAGAGCAGTTTGGTCGTCTACGAACAATCCAGCTCGGTGCTCTGATCGCTATTCTTGGAGGCGCTCTTCAAGGGGGTGCCGCAAATATCGAGATGTTCTACGCAGGTCGTTTTATCGCTGGCTTAGCAGTCGGTATGCTGGTCAGCTGCACTCCTCTCTACATGAGCGAACTGAGCGCACCTTCCTCGCGTGGTCGTCAAGTCGGTATTCACGCAATCTTCTTGGTCATTGGCTACTTCCTGGCATCTTGGATCGGCGTTGGATGCTACTTTGCGACCTCAACCAATCCTTCCTTTGCTTGGCGCTTTTCCCCTCTGCTTTCAAACAGTCCCTCCACTTTTGTTACTTTTCGGTTCTCCAAGGGTTCCAGAAAGTGTTCGATGGTTATTGAACATGGCAGGCGCGAAGAAGCGTGGACTACATTGCAACGCATTCACGCCCACACTGAATTCGCCAAGGAGGAATTCCACCAAATGACTGAGCAAATCAAACTCGAAGAAGAGAAAACCAAAACCATGGGCACCAGCATCCTCAAATTTGTCTTCACCAAAGCATCTTACCGCAAGCGAATGATTGTCGGCTTCCTCATACAATTTGGACAAGAGATGGGAGGCATTCTCGTCATCAACAACTACGCGGTGTTATTGTATCAGGGCCTTGGCCAGCGCGGCGCAATTCCATTGATTCTCTCCGCGGTCTGGGTCACTACTGCTGCACTCATCTACAATCCACTTGGGGCGTGGCTTCATGACAAAGTCAATTCTCGTCGTGGAATGTACTTGACTGGCAACTGCGGGGAAATTGTCACCCTCACCGTCCTAACTGCGCTAACTGCACGCATGCCGGCACTGACAACAAGGTTGGAAACGGCTTTGCAGTGTTTATGATCTTCTTGTACTTGACCTTCCAAGGGACATTCTGCGACACCACAATGTACCTATACGTTGCTGAGATTTTCCCCTACGAAATGCGAACTATTGGGATTGGCTTTAGTTTGTTTGGTCAGTTTGCTGGTACTTTGATTGTTGTCCAGTCTGCTCCGATTACATTCGCGAGCGTTGGCTGGAAGTTCTATTTGCTATTCATCTTGTGGCTATGTGTATACGCGCCTTTCATCTACTGGTATATGCCTGAGACAGCGCGACTCACACTCGAGGAAATAGGCGAAAAGTTCGGAGATGAAGTTGCTGTCAGAATCACGGACGCTGCTGGTGCAAATGAGGAAAGCCGAAAGCAACTCTACGAGATGTTGGAACACAGCGGAAAAGAGGCCACGGATGCCTAGATATTTGAGCAAATAGCCTGAAAAGATAATGCCTTGCTGTTTTTTTTCTCTGTGCATGTCAGGGTAGGACTGATGGAGAGCCTCTGGGCAAAGGCTCCGATTTATTAAGCAGGGCAGAAGAAATTTATTTTATGACTGTGATGGCCTTTCTGCAATGCTGCTACGAGTGATGAACAATAAGACCTTGCAATATTGACACTATCTTAAAGCACTTAATATCCAGGATTATGAAAAGCCGCAGCGTCTGTATGATCGCGCTTCCATCTGATGTGTGCAAGCGAAGATAGCTATCAGCTCTTGAGTGGTAGACTCCCTCACCCAATCGTATGTGGCCCATTTCGAATGTATGTATGTACTGTAATATGTTAGTAGTATAATCCAGTGTAAATTTCAAGTATAGATTGAACGTATATAGACCTATCGTATTACAAATAAACGTCTCCATTCGAGACACAATGTGGAAACGATGAAATCCCGCGTTTAATGTAACTTTATACCTCGTATCAATGGCATCCAGGGCTTTCAGAAGCGTACTGGATATTCGCTGGACGCTCAGAGGTCCAACTTAGGCAATACATCGTTGTAGGTATAGCTTTTCTATATTAGAGTAGGTAGGTCTATATAGCGTACGTAGGCCCAGTAGATAGTATAGCTTAATTAATCGATTCCATTACTATATACCGTGTTATATACTGTAACCCCCAACTTCGTTTTGCCTGCCCGGATAAGTGATAATTCTAGCGGACCTGGGATACAGTACTAATTTGTACACGAATCCCCAACCCGCTAAAACCCGAACCACCGTACACCTCCGACAGATGACGAGCATTTTATTCTGGAATCGTATTGAATGCGAAGGCTAGACGTCCGTGGTCAATCTACCAAGGAAGTTGATCTCCCTTAGTTGTCCATAAGCGTACTGGGTCATCGACGGTGATCCTATCCACGACCTTGAGTATACCTTGAATACTTTCCGTAGGAGTAATAGTATCCAGCCGAACCTTATCCGCAATTGGTCCCGCCCCTTCGGTTGCGACAACACCAGGATGGATAGGTAGGGCGATGATTTTGTTCTTCCTTTCTTCTGTGGCGACGAACTTCAGGAAAATGTTTAGTGCGGCTTTAGAAACCCCGTAGGCTGACGATAGACCTGGCAGCTCCTCCACCAAAGCAATCGAAGCATATTGAGTACTGATTGCAATAAATTTTGGGTTTCCCCCCGTTTGCGCAGAAGCCAGCAAGAGTGGACGCAGCGCCTTGAAAAGGGTGATGACGTTCAGTAATTCACATCGAGGAACTTCTGATACATGCTCATCGAGGTGTCTGAAATGCTGTGCTCATGGTCATAGATTCCAGCGTTGTCATGCCGCAAACAGCACATACTGGCCCGCAGGGATTATTATTCCAAGGTGAATAAAATGGGGAGGGTATGATTGAGGGGTAATCCCACAGCCTTTACCGACTGCGAAATAAAGTAGCACATTTCTTCCTTGCCATCTTATCTCACTTCACCAAGTCAAGCTTTGGGTTGGCTTCTTTATTCTCACCTTACCAAAATGGCAGAAGACCGTCTACTTTATCACTGGGACGAGGCACGGTCTGGGATACGAATTCGTCCGTCAACTTAAAGAACGACCTGGTTCTGTCATCTTTGCAGCTACTCGAGTTTGTAGGTTATGACCTTATGTAACTGTCTGATTACTAAATCATCGACCCAGGCCGATTTTGAGTGGAGTAGATCATCACAAGTTGACTGTATGCGTGTGAACATTTCTCTATGTCCGCTTTCTACACAGAATGAGATTAGGTGAGGTTTTCAGATTACAAGAAACTCAATCTAGTACTAAGTCTGGCCAGTTGGCGTCTAAAGCGCACACAATTGTGAGTGCGGGGCAAATGCGACGTGTTCGCCTATCGAGATAGACTAATCGAACGATTAGCTAATTGTAGGAGTCGCACTTTGAACGCTGCTAGTTCTCGGCCAGATTGTCCATGGTGGATACTATAGAGAGATCTTCCCCAATGGCTCTTGGTGTTGGGCCGTAAGGCCATACGTTTCCCCGCTGCAGGTGAACCAATCCGATGTGAATAGCTTAAGGGTGACATCTTGCCCGCAAACATTGCGAAAACATTTTGTAACTGTCAACATTTTCGAGCCTGATACATTGGCTGTGAATATTCTTGCGAACTTCTACCAACTTTTGTGCAAAGGCCTTTAAAATGAGAGTATTATCTATTTCAGAAGTTTTAAGTCATAGTAAAGCAGATGACTGCTGGATAGTGGTTGATGGAAAGGTATATGACATGACAAGATTTGCTTTAGAACACCCTGGGGGTGCCGAGAGTAAGTTTTAATAGTCCCTAGAAAGGTGAACTGTCTACTGAGTCTCCCAAAGTTATCTATAGATACGCAGGACATGATGCCACTGAGGAATATTCCATGGTACACACTCCAAGTATAATCATCAACGAGCTGCCTACCTCAGAGCACATAGGTGTTCTTGATAAGTCGAGTGTTACATCTGAATGGCTTAGCCAATCTTCAGGCACAGCAGTTTCACCTTTCAAGGCTAGTGAAAAGCGCCCATTGAACGCTCTTTTAAATCTGAACGACTTTGAAGAAGTGTGTACGTATTCCTTGACCAAGAAATCCTATGCTTTCATATCTGGCGCTTCCAATGACAACATAACACGAGACTCCAATAAGTCCTGGTGGGAGAGAATATGGTTCCGGCCCCAAGTTTTGAGGAACGTGGAATCCGTAAACACAAGGTCTCAAATCCTAGGTTGCGATGTCGAAATACCTATTTTTATCTCTCCTGCAGGACTGGCTAAGACAGCTGGACAGGAGGGAGAGCTGGCTCTTTCTGCTGGCGCCGCAAGCACGGGTATCATCCAATGTGTAAGTGTTTTGCCCCTTCGGTAGAACGTCCCTAAGACCTGTAACCTCGTCTTCAGATCTCTACAATGGCCTCTTATCCAATGGATGAATTCTCGGAGCTGCTCCGGAGGGATATCCCTTCTTCTTCCAACTATACATCAATAAGGATCGAAGTAAGACCCAAGCTCTCATCGAAGCTGTCACTGCACGTGGTATAAAAGCGATCTTCATAACTGTTGACTTGCCTGTCGTCTCGAAACGTGAGGCCGACGAAATAGTGGCATCCGAATTATCCTTCGTCAGCAGCATGAGCGGATCGAAAACATCTGGCCTCGTGAAAAGTGCTGGTATTGCGCGCAATGTTGGCAGTTTCATCAATCCAACGTTCTCCTGGGAGGATATTGCATGGGTTAGGAAACATACTCACCTTCCAATTCTTCTAAAGGGAATACAATGTGTGGCAGATGCCAAAAAAGCAATGTCGATTGGCTGTCAAGGGATAATACTGAGCAATCATGGAGGGCGGGCTCTCGACACCGCGCCTCCTCCCTTACTGACGCTGCTAGAGTTGCTGGAATGCCCAGAAATCTTTTCAGCAGTGGAAGTCTTGATCGATGGCGGAATCAGGAGAGGCTCGGATGTTCTTAAAGCACTATGTTTGGGAGCCACAGGTGTTGGATTGGGAAGGTCTTTTATGTATGCAGTGAACTATGGCAAGGAGGGTGTTGAGCATGCTGTAAACAGTGGGTATTTGTTACACATTTTGAGTTCAGGCTCTCTAACGGTTTCTCTAGTCCTCAAAGACGAGATTCAGACAGCTATGCGCTTGTGCGGTGTCACAGACCTGTCACAGGCGTCCCCAGATATGCTCAACACTGCAGAGCTAGACTACATAGTGAGGAGAGGGGGATCTCGTCATCTGTACACCCACAAAGTTATCAGGGCACGGTTGTGAAGCAGATTCTAAGGTCTCTGAAAATATCGACTAATGTCAGTATCAAAGGCTGGATTCTAGAGCTGCTGAAGAAATGTCTTTCGCTACTCTTTTTTACGGCCTGTGATATACTCCTGCGCTGTCTTCCTAGTATTAAAACTTCGAGATATACTAGAGTAAAGCGTAGCATAAGTTATAGCTTCGAGTTTTCTGTCTTATTAAGCCTAAACTATGTAACGTACTTGATAGGTAAGCGGGCCATACAAGTGAGCGGGCCACGCGCCCCCCATTTCGTACTTCTCAACATACTTAAACCACCATGGCTCTACCAAATCAAGCCCAATTAGGCTCCAAAGAAGGCCGAATTGCTCTGGCGATCAATGCGTATAGATCTGGCTATTTTACGAGTATACGGAGCGCAGCTGTCTCATACGATATACCACGATCGACTCTACAGGCGCGTCTTCAAGGACGCGCTCCACGATACGAAAAACGGTCCGCAAACCTCAAGCTTACGGATACGGAGGAATCAGTCCTTGTTCAATGGATATTATCTATGTCCGATTGAGGGCTACCACTACGTATTGCTCATGTTCAATAGATGGCAGATTTACTCCTTCAAAAACGGACGGGCTAAGGCGAGGGTCAGGCCTGTCAGGTTGGTCAACAATGGGCCTACAACTTCGTACGACGGCATCCTTCCTTAAAAACGCGTTACAACCGCAAATATAACTATCAACGGGCTAAATGTGAAGATTCTACAATTTTACGAGAGTGTTTTCAGCTCGTACGAAACATAATTGCTAAATAAGGGATCTAACAAGAGGATATATGTTCTGGCCCAACCACCAATATTACTCATTCGTGAATGGGCCGGCCCAACCACCAATATTGCGATTGGCGGTTGGGCCGGCCCATTTACGAATGGTCCGGCCCAACCGTAAATAGGAGTAATATAATCAATTAATCTATACTATATTTCCAGTAGTGTCTGCTCTTGCCCGCTTCCGCTTTGGCCTCTTAACTAAAGCTATTTCCGTACGAGTAGCTAGGCTTGATAAGAAGCCACAGTCATGATCATTGTTATGGCAGTGTACACTACACTCCTTTGCTTCCTTATAACACCAGCACCTCTTTGTACTACACTGCCCTTTGCACTAACAGGATATTCTAACCTAAGCACTTGTAGAAGCCTCTCTAGCTGCAAGCCCTAAGGCTACTTGCTTTGTAGAAGTAGGAATTACTATATCACTCTATAGAGCTTGCTCTACAACTCTAAGTGATTTAGTAGGAATAAGGCGTTCTATAATGCTAGATGCTGTTAGAACCCGATACCTATGAGCATAGGGCTCTTCTAGAATTCGTGCAAATAACCTCTTGTTATTAGTTGAGGTTCTATTAGGCCTAGGGACTTTAATAGAGACTATAGCTCCTATATTAAAGTGCTGAATATCGTGCTTCTTCGTATACTTCCGCACCATAGAAATCCTTGCTCGTTGAGTAGCTGCTATAGCTCTCTTAATTACAGGATTAGGTGTCGCCTGAAGCTCAGTTCTAGGCTGAGCTGGCACTTAAGCCCGGCTCCCACGCTAGGGTTCAGAATCGAGCTCTTGCTCAAGCTCGGAGCTAGAGCTCAGCTCGGAATTAAGCCCCGAGCTAGAGAGCTCAATTCCGAGCTCTAGCTCAAGCCGGAGCTGGGCTCTAGGCTGAGCTCGAGCTCGAGTTCTGGCTCGAGCCTAGAGCCTAGAATCAAGCGCTCGCTCTGGCTTAAGCTCAGAGCTAGAGCTCGGCTCAGAATTAAGCTCAGAGCCCCTAATCTAGGCTCTGGCCTAGAGTCTAGAGTCCTTGAGCTCAAGACAGAACTCTGGCTCAGCCTGGATTTAAGCCAGTACTCGAGCCTAAGCTCGAGTAGGAACTATACGAGAGAGCTCAGAATCAAGCTCTCGCTCTAGCTCAGGCTCAAGCTTGGAGCCAGAGCTTAGCTCTAGCTTAGAAAAATCAAAACCTAAGCTAGAGAGCTCAATTATAAGCTCTGGTGCCTGCCGGAGCTGGGCTCTAGCTCTAGCTCTGGCTCCAGCTCCAGCTCCAGCTCCAGCTCTGGCTCAAGTTCCTGCTTAAGCTTGGAGCTTAGAATAGAGCTCTCGCTCTGGCTCTAGCTCGAGCTTAGAGCCAGAGCTAGGCTCGGAATTGAGCATTGAGCCAGAGAGCTCAATGTAACGCTGGGTCTTAAACTATAAGACTCACAGAGGTTACGTTCGTTTAACTTAACAGAGGAGGCAGGGGATTAGACACAAAGGCTTTTGTAAAACACGTTACTAGTATATAACAAATACTGTATTAAGTTGAGCACGAAGCTCCTATCTAAGAACTAACTACTTGCTTATATAGTGGCGTCGTGCCGAATGGACT
>KV459357.1:203844-244665 GCA_001662645.1 Pseudogymnoascus sp. 03VT05 | reverse complement strand
TCTACGAAATAGATGAGCTGACGCTACCCCTACGTAGAGGTAGCGTAACACCTCTGCAAGCCTACCTATCCTAATGTTAAGCTGTACTTAGGGCAATAGCGGAGGGGCTGTATAAGGAACCCTTAGTTAATCTCTACAAGCTTATCTCCTAACTATAGAACAGTGACCTGTATCTAGGGGATTAAGTGAAGCAAATGAAGATGCAACACCCTTACCACAAAGGCGTAGAAAGGGAGTAGACGTTATAGGAGGACAACAGGATATTATATAAGAATGGTACCATCCTACTCCTATAAGACCTAGCGCTTATAGAAGAGCTATTACAGATCTATTATGATGACCCTCTTATAGGGCACTTTAGCGTTGCAAAGACGCTACTGCTTCTTAAACGCAAATACTAATGGTCATAGATGGGTTAAGACGTAAAAGAGTATGTTAAGACTTACTAAATCTGTTAAAGGATGGTAGTGAAAAGGCACTGCCCCTATGGCGAATTACAATCACTTCCTTAGCTAGAAGGCCTAGGGAAGGAAATCACAATGGACTTTATAACAGGGTTACCCCTAAGTCTACACCCTATTACAAAGAAGGCGTACAACTCTATACTTGTTGTAGTGGACCAGTACACAAAATACTCTGTCTACATCACAACAAATAAGATGATAAATGCACATGATTTAGCACTGCTTATTGTCTGCTACGTCCTACTAGAGTTTGGCATGCTAAGTGGCATAGTATTAGACAGGGGCTTAGTTTTCACAAGTAATTACTAGGCAGCGCTCTACTTCTACCTTAAGATACGCTAACAATTAAGCACCACGTTTCACCCACAAACAGATAGCCAAACTAAGAGGCAGAATTAGACAATTAAACAATATTTACAGGCATTTGTAACAAGCCTCTAGGACAATTAGGTAGCGCTTCTACCACTCACCTAGATTACATATAACAACTCCCACTACTTAACAATCTAGACTACCCCCTTTTATATGCTAAAAGGATTCCACCCCTAAATGGGAGACGTAAGTGTTGCAGACGCCCCTTAGAAGGGGGACATACCTAAAGTAATAGATAGGGTAATCTAATTAAAGAAGGAAAGAGAGGAGCTAGCATAGCATTAGGTGAAAGCAACCTAAGCCTAGACTAAATACCATAATCTTAAACGCTAGCTAAAGGAATACCACATGGGAGATAGGGTGTTATTATCCACAAAGAATTTGAGGTTACGGCGACTAAATAAGAAGCTATTAGAACAGCTTATTAGGCCATTTAAGATTATAGAAATCATTAGGAAGTAGGTGTATAGGCTTAAGCTCCTAATGGAAATGGGAGTGCACCTAACCTTCTATGTGTCCCTCCTAGAATCATATTATAAGAGATGCAAGGTGAGCAGTGGGGTCATAAGGGCAATGTGAGTTTAGAAAACAAGTTCATTCATCTACAGCAGAGCAGTAGGAAGCTGCTAGGTCAGCCTATTGCAGATCTCTAGAACTAGCTAGAATACATAAAGCCATAAGGGGCACGCGTAATAGGTGCAAGGGATCTACTCCTTAGCCAGGAACTCCCCACCTAGAAAGTCATCCTCAAACTCATCAGCATTAGGGACGATAGGCTCGTTAGCGTCTACATTGTCATCTACTAGCGTCTTGTTAGCAGCCGCTACATAGGGCCTATGCGCCTCTTTAAGCTAATGCAGGAGCTCATTATCGTCCATCTCCTTGCTAGGATAGGCATTAGACTCCAGCTTGCTCTTGCTGCTCTCGTACTCCTTATAGGCTATAACGGCGTTATTGTTCTAGTGCTAGAAGGGGTTAGTAAAGTGCAGAAGTGTTGCGGGGGGTATATGCACGCAGGCCTTAGTTAAATCATTCCTATGACGGATAGTGCAACGAAGGTCCTTAAGGTTAGACGTAATCTCTAGAAGTGCTAAACCCTCGTTCACCTTTATAGGCTTTAAGTCCATACCTATGGTGTGGTAGCAGCACAGCACGTTCTTACTACGCTTAACAAAGGCAGTGTAATCAATTTAACGCTGCTTAAGGATGGCAGAGCAGGCTCTCACAAGGTCGTTGTTAAGGGGGACGTAGCCCTAGGTGGAGAGGAAGCAGGCGTAGGCCTAAAGGAGGCGATTAAAGCAACAGATCGTAAACTTTAGGATCTAGGGAGTAAGGTTAGGGAGGCACAAGGAATACAAGAGTGATGCAAGGGCGTTACATACTAGAAGACAGGGACAATGCTTAGTTAAGCAAGGGTTATAACGAGTCATGACGTTTAGACGAGTACAATAGACGTTTAGCTTCGTAGTGAAAACCAGCTTTAAGCATTTAAGACACATTAGCACCACTAGCTTTTCGCAAACTCGGTAGGCTGGGCTGAACTTAGGCGCTATAATTAAGGGCGTAGCGTTTGCAAAGCGAAGCTGTTACGTAGGGGTGCAAACTATAAGATGAGGATGCATAGGAGCACGAGAGGGAGTCTTTAGTACCGTAGCGACAGGAACGCGGCAGTGAGGTGTGTCTGGCACGATTGGTTCCTTAATGGGTTCTTTAGCGTAATCGTCAACGGGCTCCTTAACAGGAGCAACGGCAGCGTTCTTCTTAAGTGGGGTACACGGTTTCTTAGCAGTGGTGCTATAGGCCAGAGGCGCAGCGAGAAGGCTAGTAGGGTTGGCATTTTTAACTAGCTTCTTAGGTTTGCAGGGAGCTATGGTGAAGGACTCTAGAGTTAAGTTAGGATCTAGGAATAACAGGAAGGAAAGACAGGAGAGGTCGTAGGAGTACTCACAGCGAGGGGGTTGCGGTAGGGTAGCGTTGTAGAGGAAAGGGTGAAGAAGGTTGAAGGTTAGAGGAAGAAGGTTCAAGGAAGAAGCGGCTATAACAAAACACTACACAACAACTACGTAAAAGGCGGGCTTGCCCACCCAGCCTAAGGCTGCCGCCTCGCTACTACAGCAACAGCTAAAAAATAACAAACTAGGCTGAAATTCACTTCTTGGGCTCAAAGGGGCTTGAGCCGCAAAGGGGGGGATAATTGTCACGAGCATCATCACGTGCGCTCTTCGATCACCTGCGCTGCGGTGCCAAGGCTGCGCTACCACTTGCACGAAACCGTATATAGTAGGAACGTGGACCTCTAGAGGAGGGTCAGCGTTCAGTCTTCGTAATGAATACAGAGTCTGCTATGTAATTACCCATAACGTGACTTCCCACTGCCCTGTTCAGCCCGACTCTCTTACAATTGGCCACACGAGTCTTCAGTCGTGATAATATTGCGGTGAGAATGTCAATATTCCTATCTGGGTTACAGTTCCTGATCAATAAAGGGTGCGTGATTCCGCCAATTCCCGTCGTATGACCTTGCGCATCACCCACGTAAGCTCAGGCTGGGTAATCAATACCGTCCTACATGCTATCCTGGACCTGTCATACGTAACTTCAATATTTTAGAATACAGTATTATCGTACTCATCTATGGTCTAGCCATCATAGATTGCACATCGGGTTACCCATACCTAAATCGACTCGAACCAAGAGATTAGATATCCGCCGTACGCGCTTATGGATCTAGAACACTGAGCCCCATTGAAACCCACTCCAGCACATCCTACCAGCCCATTGCTCGTTGAGTTGCCCGAGATACCGTTTTGTCCCCTCTGATGAACGAGACTCAACGAGTACGTAAAGGCCTCAATCTTCCACATAAGCAACCTACTGAACCTGCCTACCATGCTTAGTCTTTACCGAGACGCCCCTAAAGCAAAGCAAATTACTAACCGAAATATTACTATCTCCACGTGACCTGTCACTGAAATGAGCGCGCTCGAGGCTGACTCCGGGATGAGAAACGCCCCGCGCGAAATGATGTGTCGTTGCCTCCAGCAATAAAACCAATGAATTCTGAACTCTAACCAGGCCTACAATTTGTCTTTGGCAACATTCTTTCATCAATCTGCTACTTTTTTTGGCCAGCATCTGAAGACACAGCTGACGATGAAATCTAATGTAGAGACGACGGACAAGTCCGTGATAGCCAGCATGACCAGCGACTTAATCCTCAGCGTCGATGACATGCGTGAAGCTGCAACGAAAGTACTTCAAAGGACCGCACGTGGTATGAGCTCCTTCAAACCAATAAATTGATAAACTTTTGAGATACTTCCATACAAATTATTTAGACTAAATTTATGAGATAATGTTGACCAACCCAACCGAAACAGAATTCTTCAATTCAGGATCGAGTTCTCAGGTGACTGTCCACGAGAACAGCACGGCGTTTTCGAAATACCGTCTGCGACCGCGCGTTCTCGTGGATGTCTCCAAGGCTGATACCAGCGTCAACGTTCTGGGTAGCAAGATCTCATTTCCTCTCTCAGTTTCGCCAGCAGGTATCCAAGCCATGGCCCATCCGGATGGAGAACTTGCAACCAGTCGGGCTTGTGCCAAACGGCAGGTTCTTATGGGTGTATCCTCCTTTTCGAATTACCCAGTGGAAGAAGTCGTTAAAGCCGGGCGTGAAGTGGGACCAATGGCGCATGTACTTCAACTCTATACCATGAAAGATCGAGCCCTACAAGAACGTATTATCCGACGCGCTGAAGCTGCTGGCTGTGTCGCAATTTTTCTGACGGCCGATAGCCCTGTACTAGGCGTCCGGTATAACGAGTGGCGGAACGACTTTCGCACGCCAGCCGGTCTCGGATTTCCTATGCTAGAGAAGACTTCTGAGATGATCATGTCACAAACCCACGACGATGGCTTCTTAGCGCTGAACTCCGACTCTCATTCGTGGGCAGAGGAAATACCCTGGCTTAGGAGCAAGAGTAAAATGGAGGTATGGATTAAAGGAGTGCTTACAGCGGAGGATGTGCAGCTCGCTCGCGAGTATGGGTGTGATGGTGTAATTGTGAGTAATCATGGGGGCAGGCAGCTAGATGGTACACCAGCCACCATCGATGCTCTGCCAGAATGCATTACAGCTGCCAATGGCAAAATAAGGGTGCATATCGATGGTGGTTTCCGCTCTGGCACAGATATTTTCAAGGCCATCGCACTTGGTGCCGAGTGTTGCTGGATTGGACGGCCTGTAATTTGGGGTCTGGCTGTAAGTTTGAAATCCAGTGACATATATCCAAGCTTCTATACTGAACTATTATCAGCATGATGGACAAAAAGGTGTAGAAAAGACTCTTGATATTCTTTACGATGAGTTTCGGCGGTGTATGATGTTGACGGGTTGTAAAAGTGTCGAGGACATTTCTAGAGCATCTATCGGACTATATCGATCAGATGGACCTCTGGCTCGTTTGTAAATAATGGAAACGTGTATATTGACCGGATGATTTTATTGTGCCTGAGTTCATCTAACAGATGAGGGTCATGTTTGTCATTTTCGCTGCATTTCAATGCGGTATTTGTTGATGAGATCAAACGCTTAACAACCCAAGCTCCAGTAGAGACTGTTACTAAACAAAATAAATATGGCTAGCAACGCATTTCCCAGAAGTTCTACATTTTCTAAAATAACTCGTGAGGTAATTACGGCTACAAACAAACGGTGACATGATGAGCGGCTTAATCACTCTCAGGAGATTAAATTCAATTATTAGAAGTCTACTTCAACCAGTAATTCAGCCAAACAAAACATCGCCCAGGCGGATGGACACCGACTTAGTTTGTGTGTAATTTGCCAATGCAGCTTCCTTAGGGTTAGGGTTTGTCCAATGCCTGACTCCTTATATCCACCGAATGGTTATTGGTGGTGCAGCATATTATGAGTTGACCCAGACCGTGCCGCCCCAGAGAGAATTCGCGACACGGATAGCCCTAACTTTCATATGAAGAACGCTGCACGAATTATTGGTTGACGACTGACTTATGCCCCTCTATAGTTACGTAGCATGTAAGGGCCTTGGGCTCCAAGGAGGCGAAACTACTCGTGATCGTGGGAAGAGCTAGATAATCTGCGTTTACTACTTCAAACACGTTTTCCTTCTGCATCGCTGTCAAGTGCTCACTGTACAACAAAACGAAAGCAACATCATCATATAAGCTGTTACATTATGAGTAACTTAGAACTCAGTATACAGGCTGTATTCACGGCGCCCTTCTCATCGCTCAAGGATCCCAAACGCGTTTGGGTGGGGTCGCCAGGCAGTCGTGAAGAAGGACTTGGGAAACTAGGCCTCTTGACACGCGCGATCTCTGAAGTGCAAACAGGACAACGTGTTTCCCTAAATTGGAGCTTGACAAAACTTGAGTATGTGAACTTGAATCGACAACCATGTCAGCATGATATAATACCACTACTTAATGGTCAAGCATTTGACGATATATACACCATGAATCCACGTGAGCAAGGCCTTCTTTCTCCAAATTGAAACGGAAAACGAGCTATGATAACTAACATGTGTTTACTATAGAACAAAGCAGCCAATAGGATGGGCTCAGACACTTCTCACAGCCCGATGTGCGACCAGATGGCAGCATAGGACGAGTCTTTTATGGTGGCACTGGTCCTGATGAGATCACTGACCGTAGTAAAGACAGGATTGGGATGCAGCACTGGGCACAAGAAGGAATCGTTGGTAAGACGAGAAATAATATCTCTGCTCTTTCCTCCGCCTACAATTCACGATTCCGCTTGCCCAACTTCTCCAGATTGTCAAGGAGTGCAATATTACATTTCGTAGTGGCGATATCCTATTTGTTCGAATTGCCGTCACCCGGGAGTGGAATCTCAGTATGACAGAAGCCGACAAAAAAGCTTATGCAAATAGCAGTAACCCCGAGCACGCCGGTGTTGAAAATACGAAGGATGTCCTCGAATGGATTCGGGATAATCAATTCTCGGCGGTGGCTGGCGATGCGCTGAGCTGGGAGGTAAGACCCTCCTGATACGAACTGATAAACGTTGTATAACGTTCGAAATATCACAGGTTTATCCGCCGCAAGGCGACGTTTTCTTACATCAATATCTTTTAGCAGGCTGGGGTATGCCAATTGGTTCGTATTACACCACACCTGCTATGAAACCTATCTAATTAAGCAATGTAATCCAGGGGAACTGTTTAATTTGGAAGGTCTGTCCCAACTATGCTCGAAGCTTCAGAGGTGGACTTTTTTCCTGACGTCTTCGCCATTGAATATGCCTGGAGGGATACCATCACCAACGAACGCAATTGCCATTTTGTAAACTCCATATGAGCGGGATGGTAGGAACCCGACGATTAACAACAAATATGAATCATTTCAAAACATGAGAATAAGGCAAAGCAATAGGGCCCGGCACGGATGACCGATTTCTCCGTCAAATCCGTGCATCCGTGAATATGAATACAAATTGTTAGATTCCAAAAAGTATGAATATGAATATGAATACGAATTATGGTTTTTACTGACGGATACGGATGCCAATCCATTCAATCCGCGGATTGAACGAATTGGATAGTGTAGTTAGAAACTGAATTCATTGAGGTCATGAAATGGAATGCAGCCCTAGCCTCTAACGCCCCCCTTTACTCAAATCCTTCTCCCACATCGCACGAAGTAGTGTTAGAGTCCTCATAGTTTCACTACTTAGACTATGCCGACGTAAACCTAACAAGTCTGTATTTTGGTTGAAAAGGCGCTCACAACTAACCTCTGTAATGGGAATTGCAAGGAAATCGCGTGCAACACGTGCCATTAGCGGATATTCTCCCTTGTGAGAATCCCACCACTTTAGGAGCCAATCAGTTGACTTTGCATCACCAACAGCCACTGGTGGTGAATCAAGATATATATCAATATCAGATACCTTCACTGTGGTCTTCTTTTTGCCAAAGCGCTCAAGCATACGCTTATATGGATCTAGCTGGGGTTGAGAGGTCATTGTCGTGAGTAATGGTGGGAGTACCAGCTCATCGCGCAGAGGAGGAGTTGAATACCGATCATGAAGGTAGGTCCGTATTTGCTCCTTAACAACATTTGCCGCATCTTTGTCCTCAAATTCCTCTTTCAGCATCTCAAATTTGAGTTGTGGATTAAGCATCATCGCAATGTAATGAATATTTGACCCATGATCCATATATGCGTAATACTTTTCGTATTTTCTTAGCCCAGCCTGCAAATCCTTTGAGATATCATCATCTAAGCTTGCAAAGTCCCCCTTTTGGTTAATTTCATCCTCTAAAAAGCTCTTACACTCAAAATAGAGGTAGACTAACATGCTTATTTGTGGTGACGCCTGTGATATATGCTTTGAGAACTCATTAAACTTAATAAGAACCTTGTGGATTTTCTTAAGCCGCTCCTAATCAGCTTTTTCAAATAGGGGAATAGCAGTTGAATTATAATTGCAAAAGAGTGTGAATTGCTTTGATGACCTAAGGGCGTCATCAATCATTCGGAAAGTTGAGTTCCATCGTGTATCAACATCATACTCAATCATATTTGTTAGAAGGTTGTTAACTGTACACACAGTCTTCCAATTTTGCCGACGAACTACACTACGATTCATCTAGACTATAATAAGTCTAAGTCGTGTAAGTGCAGCGAGGCCTAATGGGAAAGGAGTTCCCTTTGCTATAGCGTCGCAAGTATCAACTGCAGTCTTCATATCCCCTAACTTTAAACTTTGTAAGATGTCTTTCACAATTAAATTAAGAACATGTGCAAGACAGCGTACATAGCTAGCATCTCCTTCGAAGCGGATAGAGGGGTTTGGCTCCTCAATATATTGCGTAATGTCGTTATGAGACAGTAGCTCATATAAATGAGAACATAGTGTGCCATTGTTATCCGCATTATCTGCAGTGATCGCAAGCAGCTTAGAATCAAGATTCAACTCCTAACATAATGAGAATATCATTTCAGCCATATTCTCTCCACTATGACGTCTAGGGATCTCTGCAAACTCAAGGACTGACTCATGATATTGAAAGTCTTTTGACAGCCAATGGCCAATTACACCTAGCATTCCACGATGATTGGTACTTGTCCATGCATCAAGTGAAAAGGCAATAGTAGAGCACTCAACATCTAGCTGATTCTGTAATGTAGTGCGAGACTCTTGAAAGTATTAAGTGATGCGTGATTTCATTGTTTTTGCAGACTTAAACTTCAGCGCAAAATTAGGGATGCTACGGAAAATTTGACGGAAGGACGATGCTTCAATGGCAGTAAAATGTTGTTGAGTCTGTACAATCTAATGTGTAAGATTGTATTCAAATTGTTCTTAGCTATTCCGTTGCGTAGATGTTAGAGGGGGCATCGTCATTGCTGATGATAGGAATGATGTGATACTTGCTTGCTCACTTGATGATGCTGTAAGGCCTTGTCCGCCTTTGTAGATATGATGCGATTTAAGGTGTGTAATCATATTAGATGTTGTTCCTTGTCGCTTTGAGTCGCTGTAAACCCTAGAGCAATGAAGGGTCTTGCAGGTCCAAACACGCTTAATTGGTATCATCTTCTTACTTGACTTATGTAGCCATGGCTCTGCAAGTTCTACTATATCAAAATGAGCGTACACCTAGCTACTTTGCCCTATTGGCTCCTTATTCACCCGTTGAATTAAGGGGGTATACTCAAGAGCACTTAAGTAGGGAGTATTTGCAGTAACGGTATTTTTCTCTTCTGTATTCAGAGGGTATGAGGCTTGAACTTGCGAAGCTGAATCATGTGGTGAGATATTATCATCTTCTTCTCTTAAAAGTGATAAATCTTGAGAGATTTGGACTTGTTTTTGAGCGTTTCATGGTCGTTTAACTCGTGATACGACATTAGAGTCATATTCTTCGTCACTTCCATCATTTAATGTATGAAAATCAATTTCTCGATGACGTGTGCGCCGTGCTAGGGGAGAATTATACGGATTCATATTTAGATAATATGAATATATCCTAAATAGAGCGAAGAATAAAACAGAGAAGTTATAGGGGGTTTCTCATGATTATAACACAAAACAAGTAACGTATTTCACATACGAGTGGCGCACACAAACGAGTGGCGCACCAAAACACCAAAAACGCGTCAACTTACTTGTGTCAACAATAGCACCACCAACTTAACCTAAATCCTCTAATCAAGAGGGTAGGATACTTCTAGCTATTCAATTAACTAAACAAGGCTATATTCAAAGTGTTCGAGCTGCTGTAATGTTGTACGATGTCCCTAAAACAACACTTAGATAACGCGCTCATAGTGTTACTTCTTAACGTAATTCTACTCCTAACTTATAGAAGTTGACTTCATACAAAGAGTTAGCTCTTGTTTAGTACATCCTTAACCTAGATTCATGTGGATTCCTGCCCTAGCTATAAGGTGTGTAAGAAATAGCAGACCTTCTGCTCTCTAAACGAGGCGAGAGCCCTATTAGGATAAACTAGACTACTAACTTCATTAAGCGTTATATAGAAATCAAAGCAAAGTTTAGTTAGAAGTACAATTATAAACGAGCAAAATATAAAGATCCTAAGATAATTTAAGATTGGTTCTCTCTTGTATAAAACATAGTTGCAAAATATAGAATCTTAGAGTAGGATATCTATAACTTTAATGAAGTAGGTTTTGTAATAGAAGTTATTACTACTATAAAGGTAGTTATAAGCTTAGAAGTAAAGAGCTATCTAAAGACTATATAGCTAGGGAATAGAGAGTAGGTATTAATTATCTAAGGTGTTAATTCATATAGATAGGCACTCCTGCTGTTTATCATTTTTAAGGTGTAGAATCACCTCTCTGCTTAGTATAAGGACTTAGGATTACTAGACGATTAGGTGATTACACTAAGTAAGAATAGGTAGACTTTAAATTTAATTAGGTACAAGTGGATTTAACACTTTAATCAGCATATAAATGCTTGTATAGTTAGAACCTACCACCTTCTTATTCTTAATGGGCATAAGAGCCACCTCTCTGCTTAATTTCAACACTACTGTATAGAACGGAAGATAATTACCCTCTATATGCCACTACACTTATTACACATTCTTTAGCCTCTTAATGTAAGCTGCTTTGCGCTACTAAAGCTCTCGTACAGATAGTAGATTAAAACCTTTGTATAAAACTAGCTAAACTACATTATAAAAGCTTAAGTTCCTCTCTGCATTTAAAGAAGCATTTAAAGCTACATTTATAGAGCAGAACATTAAGAGCAGATTCTAGGCTATAGGGCTAGTTCTATACAAGCTATAGACTGTCCTCTCTCACTTAAATCTACACTTAAGGACTCTAACTCCTCCTATAGTTAAGAGTAGCAATTAGACTTTAAAGACTCCTTAAACTATATAGGAGCTTAACTTTTAAACAGAGCACATTAAGAACTGCATTATATAATATTAGAACAGCTCTCCTACCTTAATTAATGATGCTGTTAGCTACCTTGTTAAAGGGGCAGAAATGATGATGCATTCTGCTGTTCTACTTAAGGCAGAGGTTAAGGCTCTATAGGCTGCAAATGAACAGAAAAAGAGGAGGGAAAGGAAGCGTAAGAGGCGTATAATGCAAGGGGGCAGTCTTTCTGTACAAGAGGGAGAGGATATCCTTTAGAGTGCTAAGGTTGATGCTTACCTCTATATGGAGGTGGCAAGTGAGACTACTTAGTAGGTAGGCTCTAAGGGCTAACAGAAGCACTGTGGCTTATGTGGTATTATAGGCTACAACTCCTATACATGTACAAGTTATAAGGATTTAATTACAGTTGAATAAGGGTCATTATATAGGGTGGTAGTGTAGTAGTAGGCAGTAATAGTTAATTTTAGTGTTTTTGTGCACTGCTTACTTAGGTGCGCTGCTTACATGTGAAATACGTTAATTATATAGTAAGTAATACATTAATTTCTTACTTAATAGTTATAAGCCTAGAGCAATTCCAACATGTAATTTAAAGGTTTTAATAGCCTTGTATAGACCTACTAACCCCTCCTAGGAGCCTAACTATATAATATAGCAGCCCTATAGAAGGTAGGGGTAGTCCTTACTAACCTAAGAGACTAGGATGAGTGGCTAGAGACGATTAAAACAGCCTTAATGAAAACAGGAGTATAGGAGTATATTAATCCTTCTTTAAAAGACCCCCCTACACTCCTACCACCTATTAGGCCTATTCTAGTTTTTGTATAGACTATAACGTAAGGAGGAAGTGGAATAGTCCCTTAAACAACTACTTAGGTATTAACAAGAGCATTATTAAGCTAGACTACTTAACTAATAACTAAAGACCCTCTACTAAGAGTTCTAATCTTATACAGATCTCTTATAGTTAACAAGAAAGAAGAGCTTTAAAACCTACAACTTAACTTCTAATATAATTAAAAAATATAGAAAAAGAAGGAGGAAGCAATTTAGGGGCTATAGTTGAAGATCTAAGAAACCATTAGATAGGAATTTCTACCCTACACATACAAAATTCTTATTAAGCTAAAGGACTGCTTTACAGTAACCTCTAGAGTAAGGCTTAAAGAATAGAGGTTAGAATAGGCAAAGGCCTTAAAAACATAAAAAGGGCTAGACATAGAGGAATGGCTTCTAAAATGGGAGACGCTCTACTCCTCAAGTCATACACTTAAGGCCCCTAAAGTAATCAATCCTTACAACGCAATATACTACTTCTTAAAAGCAATAGGACCCTACGAATTCTAAGGACTATAGACTACAAAACATAACAAGGGAACAAAATCATATAAGTTTAAAGAGGTTATACAGACCTATAGAGTCAACTAAAGGCAGGTAAAATATAACTAGAAGCCTTAGGGTTAACATAGAGTTTTTGTAATATAAGAAGGAGAAAATAAGGCCCCTGCTACACTACAAGGCTATACAAACTCCCTATAATAAGGACAAGGTAGAGGTAGAAAGAAAAAGGAAGCCTAAACAGACTGCCCTTATAGGATAGTCTATAAATAGAAGGACTGCTTCTACATTATGAAATTAAAGTGTATAAAGTCATAGAGGCTAAATAAAGACATTGAAGTAAAAGTAGACGCCTATATAAGTGAGAAGCCTAGTTTTAAATACTTTATACAAAAGGTAGAGAAAGAGGAAAAGGAAAAAGCAGGACAACTCTATATAAATGATCTACCTATGTCATTTACAACAGCTTTCTAGGTCTCTTAAGGCCTTACCCTCTTAACCTATAAGCTTGTAAGAAGCACTATACTTGACTCTAGAGCTATAATCCACATCTATAATGACTATATAAGGTTCTACAACCTAAAGGAAGCTGGAGAGAATAGCTATCTCCTAGCAGGAGACTAGAGAATTTAGATTAAAGGATTTAGTTCAGTAGACATCTAAGTATAGATTAGAAAGGACGCTAAGTCTGTACAAACTATTACGCTTTAAGATACAGCTCTTATATCATCTTTCTACACCTTAGTCATCTCTTTAAAACGATTTATCTAAAAGGGAGTCTATTAGAACATAGCTGCAGAAGGTCTTATGTATAGAGGAAAGCTGTTCTGCTACACTCTAGTAATCCACAGCTAATGGGTTCTAGAATACATTACAAATGAGAACTCTAGTAGCTAACCAACAGCCCTCTTAACAACAGAGGTGCACTAAAATGCTGTCCTTACTTTATATAGACCTTAGAAAGACCTTACTGGCACTATAAAGGAATGGCATAACAGAATGGGCCACCTAAACCAAAACGCTATAAGGAAGCTTTAAGAGAAGACTTAAGGGGTCCTAGTTACAAACTAAGAATTGTACGACCTAAACTACAAGGTTTGCCACCTTACCTACACTACAAAGATCATTTCTAGAAGATCTACACCTAGGTTAAAGATCCCTTATAAGAAGGTCTACCTTAATCTAATCTAGATGCTAGCTTTATATAATAGTAGTATGTAAGTCTTATACTTTAAATGTGACTTCTACTATATAAATCATGTCTATACAATTAGAGACAAGAGCTAAGGCGTAGTCCTACAAACGATTAAAGACTTTGTAAGCTACGTATAGAGACAATAGGGTTTTAAAATCAAGATATTCTTCCTAGATGGCAAGAGATCCCTAGGAAAGGAATAGGACAACTAGATAAAAGATAAAGGCTACGAAATCTAGAATACACCACTGTATACAGCTAAGCTAAACGGGGGAATTGAATGATTAGGCTGTATGATAATCACACAATTAAGAGCACTTAAGGAAGCTAGCAACCTACTAGAAGGAATATGGCCAGAAATATATTAGACAGCTAGATACCTTGTGAATAGATCTCCCTTAGTAGTCATTGATTATAAGACTCTATACAGACTTCTACTTTAGTCCCTACCGTCACAGCTTTAAAAGCTAGAGCTCACTAAGCCTCTACTTTCTCACATTCAAGTCTATAGATGTAGGGCATACGCACTTCTCCTTAACAAACCAAAGCTAGAGAGGACTAAACAGAACGCCTAAGTTAGTTACCTAGTAGGGTACAACTCTATAAATATCTATAGGATATAGGTCCTATAACTTAAAAGGGTTATAGCTACAAGGGATGTTACATTTAATGAGACAAAGGTCTATGATCCATTATACGAAGCTCCTATCCTTAAGATAGACCTCTAGAAGACAGTCTAGATCATTAAATTATCTAATCTATAAGGAAAGGAGGGTGAGGAATATAAAGAGGCAGAACAGAGCTAGGAATCTGTAAAGGAAACGCCAACTCTATATAAGGCAAAGACAACAGAACAATCCCCTTCCTAAGAGGAACAGATTTAGGATACCCTATATAAGGAACAGTAAGCTGAAGTAGAAGAGACTTAGCTGCATACACTAGAAATGACACTAGAACGCTTAGAAGACATCATATAGAGGAATGAAGTCTACCATGCTACTATAGCCTATCTGGAATTAAAGATGAGCCTACATTAAGTGTTCATTATTAGAACTGATTTCTAGAAACGCAAAGTGCACTATATAGACCTTCTAGCAGCTCTAAAGTTCTAGAATCAGCTTAGAACCCACCCTTATAGGCTAGGGTTTTAAGCTGCTGCTACAAAGGAGATTACAGACCTATAGAAGCAAGAAACGTTTACATCTATACAATACAGTTCTATACGAAGCTTTATGATTCCACTTATATAGGTATTTACTTATAAATTTAATGATAATGGCTACCTAGTTAAATACAAGGCTAGGCTTGTTAAAGAGGAGACCTACAACAGTATTCTATTCATAATGAGACGTACGCAGCTACTCTTGCTTTAAAAACCTTCTAAGCCCTTATGGCTATTACAGCCTACTTTAATCTAGACATAGAGCAATTAGACGTAGTAAACGCCTTTACAAACAGCTGAATTAATGAGGAGGTCTATGTATAATGTGCAGACTGGTATAAGGAGCACAGAAAATGCTAGAAACTTAATAGAGCCCTATATAGACTTAGGAGGTCACCCCTATTATGGTTCTAGGATTTCTTAGAAACCCTTACAGGTCTAGGCCTTATATGGATCCTAGAAGCTTAATGCCTATTTGTATTAGTAAAGATTATGGTGTTCTTCTATGTGGATGATATCTATATACTCAGCTACCTAAATCACAAAGCTAAGGCAATAGAGTTCTATACGAAGCTTATGGAAGCTTATGAATTCTATGAGATAGGAGAGCTCTAATGGTTTCTAGGCATTAGAATCATAAGGGACTAGACTTAGAAGATCCTCTAGCTATGCTAGGACTCCTATATTAACAAAATTACAACTATATACAGAGTATCATCTACTTAGACAGTATAAACACTAATAGTAAACAACAGCCTCCTACCATTTAATGGACAGGCAGATAAGCAGCAAATCCATCTTTACTAGCAAAAGGTTAGGTCTATAAACTACACTGCAGTAGTAACAAGACCTAATGTGGCCTGTACAACCTAGAAACTATTAGAATTCCTAGTCAACCTAGGGCTAGACCATATGTAAGTAGTCAACTGTCTACTCCTATACCTTAAGGAGACTAAACACCTAGCTCTTTAGTACAGACCTAATATTAAGGAACTATAATTCTAATGCTCTAGTAACACTTTGTACACAGATTGCAAATTAACTAAGAAGAGCACAGAAGGCTATTTATTTACTCTTTTTAGTAGAGTAATAGACTAGCGCTGTATAAAGCAGAAGACAGTCTTAACCTCTATAACAGAAGCTGAGCTTCTAGCCCTATCATATAGTATAAAACAGCTCTATTAGTAGTAGCGATTCTTCTTAGCTATTAAACTTGATCTAAACGAGCCATACTCACTTAATTATAATAATATACAGACTATATAGCTCTTACTTAAGGAGTCCCTAAAGCTAGTCATAAAGCTTAAGCACATAGATGTCCATTCACATTAGCTAAGACAGGAGGTTAAGCACTGCAACCTAGATGTTAAATGGATAGCTATGTATAAGATGCTAGTAGACAGATTCACTAAGGCCCTACCTTAGCAAAAGCACAAGGAGTTCATTAAGCATTTAAACCTTGTTAACATAAAGCACCTCCTGTAGGAGTGCTTACTACAAAACACAAGTCTGTATAGAGCATTAGCTACCTCTGTATTATAAAAAGAGCCCCCTAGACTATAGGTTCTAGAAGTCCACTTTACATGCTTAAAAGTAAGGCACTATAAGAAATGAATACTTATAAGCTCTATATAAACTCAGAACTATTATATTCACTAAAGCTACATATAGCTACACCTATTTTACTATGCGTTCTTATTTCCTTACTTACAACTTTCCTAGTAGAATATCTTAGGAACTAAATAGAATACACTCTTTTTAACAGCTTTATAGGTCTGTACAAGCTAGATACAACACTATGCATGTGGATTTTAGATTATTTTATTAAAATTCAAAACCCATTTTAACAAAAAGGGGGAAAATCAGGGGTATTATAAGAAATCCCTAACTTTTACCATACAAAAACAGGAAAATCTCTAACCTTTCTTACACTTACAACTATATATGGAACTATTATAAGAATGGCATAAGAATCACTAGGAAATCCATTGCCATTTCTGTCTATCTATATATAAAACCCATTACAAAACCAGAAAAACCTAAATCCCTACTTAAACAGCATTTCTACTACTATTTCCACTACCATTTCTCTACGCAGCCTTAAGGGCTAACTTCTAAGTGTGGGCCTAAGTCCTAGCTTGTTCCCTAGGACGAGGAGTTTCATCCTTTAGAGGAGTTGTAGGCTCCTAATCTTCTTAAGAGGAATCTAGAGATGTTAGCTCATATAGACATATAGAGATGCAAAAAGGTACAAAGGAAGGAAGGGGAGGAAGTACTTACAAAGAGAGCAGTATGCTGCCTAGTATTTCATTACATAAGAAGCGCAGGCTCCTCCCTATACATCCCTAAAGGATCTATACACTATAAAGAAGGGGATCTACTAAGATCCCTCTTCTCTATACGTAGCATTACACTGCTTATAACCCTTAGCTCTTACATAAGAGACCTAAGCAACATTCTCCCCTACTGCCTAGATGTAGAACCCTGTAATTTCTTATAGGTGTTTGAGGCAAACATTCCTAGGAGTCCTGTATTAGATTGTTGTATGCACCTAAAGTGCTAAAAAAGGCAGAGGATAGGGCAGGGACTCCTAGGCAGCAGGAGGAAGGTAAATGTAGATGTTGGCATCTATAAAGACCTTACTTAGGTCTGCTGCAAAAACCTATCTAACAGCAGGCATCTTAGCTCGTATGGACTTGCTAATGAGAGAAGAGAAGTGGTGTAGGGTGTAGGGAGTTGTGGGGTAGTATAGGGTAGGTGGGGTAGGTAGGGCAGGCAGAAGGCAGAAGGCAGGCAGGCAGACTAAAGTGTAGATGACTAATATAGAAGAAAGATAGAGGATCACCAACTAAAGTTAGTAACTTATGCCTAGTTGGCACTATAGAAACTAGGCGTAAGGTGTGAATCATTAGGCGCTAGTATGTCTCTTACAACTATCATTAGCCTAAGTATAACCACCCCTTTTCCTAAGCTTTTTATATTACATTTTAAGGCTTGTATAGGGATACGTAGGGGGTGTGTTGTAATAGTCACATGATCTCACGTGATCTCTATATAGAATACCAGTAATTCCTAGTAGTTAATTACATAGTAAGTAATAATTATAGGTAGAAGCAAGTTGTGCCACCTTAGATTGCGACTGTAAGTACCTCACCATAGTAATTTGTATGTAAAGATACTTAAAAATTCCATTCTACAAAATTATCACTTCCTCATTCCTACTCACTCCTACTCCTACACCTACTCCTATACCCACTCCTACTTCCACCCTTACTTGCACTCTTATACTAGCTCTTAGATTCAGCTTCTAGGTTAGTAATTAGGTCTTCTAACTCTAGAGGAATTAGAAGGCCCATTATATAGAGCTAGGCCACACTCTTCTTCTAGAGGCGCTCCTGTTTCCTAGCTTTAATTCCTGCCTAGTAGAGCTGTTTCTAGGCTTGGTTTTAGGCCTAGCTCTGTTTCTAGGCTTCTTTGGCAGCAAGCTTCTAGGCCTAAAGCTTAGCTTTCTAGGCTATAAGCTTATAGGCTTTAGAAGCCTAGAGCTCACCTCTAACCTAGAGCTGGCGCTAGCCCCCCTGCTTCTTCTTTAAGTTCTTAAACTGCTGCTAAACAGCCTATAGGTTGAGTTCCTAGAGCTGGCCAGCAGCTAGAACCTAGGCTGCCCTAGTAAGTAGGTTACTATAGCTCTACTATAAGGGGCTACTAAAGGCCTCTATAACCTGCTCCTTCCACTACTCTAGGCCCTATTCTACACCCTAGTAAGTGTTAGGAATAGGCATAATAGGCTGTAGTAGGGTAGGTGTTATAGGCTGCATAGGCTGCATAGGCATAGGCTATAAGTATGTATGTAGCTTATTAAGTGCTGTATTACAGCTTATGGGCTAGATTCTAGCTTTCTGGAAAGCTGATAATATAGTGGATTCCTTAAACGTCTGCTCCTAGATCTATAGGAAATCCCCTATAAATATAGATAGGTTATATAATATATCCATTTTTTATATAGCATAGAGCACAGCCTGCTTATGCCAGTGCTTATAAGGCTAGAATAATCCTACATCTAATGGCTGTAAAACGTGTATAAGATGTAAGGGAAACGGTAATATGATAATGTGGCTTTTAGCAGCCATAATGACGAACTCTAGGCTTATGTGGCTTACATGGGAATTAAGTAGTAGAAGCTTGGGATTTCCTAGCTTATGTAGAGCAGTATGCTCTATAAAGTGCTGTAACCACTATAGAGTAAGCTAGCTATTAGAATAGCTAGTTTCTAAGAGTAATATCAGCTTGTTTCTATGAAGGTTTTTAGGGTACTACAATTCCATATAAATTTTGCCTAGAAACACAAGTACTAGTAGAATCGTCTGTCCACCTATAGATACTGCCTCTATAATTGTAATAGATATACAATTCTTAGGGCTTAGAGTATAGAGCTGCTTTACAGCTTAGGGGACTAGAACCCTCTCACCACCTAGAATTCCAACCCTAAATCTAGTTTCATCTATATTCTAGATTGACTCTAGATTTATACTACGCTATAGTACTAATTCTATGTACTTCTCAAACCACTTAATAATAAGAGGCTCCTTCTAAGTTTATGTACGCTGTAGTATAATAGGCTTTGTAGTAATAAAATGGAAATCTAGTAGCTCATTCTATATATATTTAGTGAGCTAGCTCTATGACAGTAGAGGCAGTGGGCTCTGTAGGTAGCATACTGCCCTATAAACCATATGCCTATTAGCCCCTAATCCTAGGTAATACTGCTCTGTAATCCAATTCTTTAGGGCCTCTGTCTAGGCAGTAGAAAGCACCCTATTCTGGCCTCTATAGGGGGGCTGCTTCTATAGAGCTGCTTAGGCGATTCTTAACTATATAGACAACCTAGGGACCTTAAAAATCCAATAAGCAGTACTTATAGATTCTAAGGGGTTTGCTGCTAGCCATTCACAGGCATCTAATAAAGGAGTCCCTTCTATAAAATGAATTACATTAAATTACTATATAAAATACTATGTATGGGAATGCTAAGGGTTTTGGTAAGGAGTAGCAGTAAACATATATAGGTTGAGGTGGTGTAATGTAAAGCTGTAGGCCTAGGGTCATGTAGGAGTTTAGGGAACTAGATTAGAAGGCAGGAAGGTAAGGTTATATAGTGTAACAATAGGTCTACCTAGATACAGCAACTATTAACTAGAGTCCTCTACTAAGGCTCTAGCCCCTAATATATCTTCCTATACTGTAAACCCTAATAACTAGGCTATACCTAAATGGCAGCTCTACTGTAGGGCTGCCTTTAGCATGGCGCCTTATGTGATGGCACGTGAGGACTGCCTTACACGCAACTTGCTTCCTCTCAGAAGCGAGTTGGCGCAACTCGCTTCCACCTACGATTAGTGAAGATTGCAGTGTTCGGCACGGGTAGTCGAAAAAGTACCCGGGGTAGGTATACCCGTGGGGTATACCTACCTTTCAAACTTCAACTACCTACCTTTCAAACCCCAGATACCTACCCGACTACACGGGTATTTGCCAAGTCATAGCCAAGCGTAACTGCGCCTGCAAATCTCAATATCGCAAATACCACAGTACTGTTGAAACTTTGCCTTCACCGTAATTCAACATATCTCAGCATCCAATATGAGTGACTCCTCGTTATCAGATCCGCCTGCCGACCCAAGCATCGTACTGGACATTGATCCTGATATTGATAGCTTCTCTGAGCCTACTTTGCCACCGCTTCTGCCTATGCCATTCAGTACTGCGCCACGTTTGAAGTTACCGCATACCGTATCACCACTCTTTCTCCAAAATCTATATCAGCGCACACTGCTACTGACTGTCCCACCAAAGATCCAGATCGTCTGCTTGCAACCCAATTGTGGATATACTCCTTTGCCTATGCTGTTCTCTGATAAATCAACTGGTAATCTATGGAAGCACTATGCTGTACGGCATCCACTAATACCAGTTTCAAAGAAGAATGATAGATTTCCAATACCATCTAGCCCAGCTAGCAGCTCCTCATTTTTCGAACCAAGGAGCATACCAGTCAAGAAACAGCCAGCCAATTCATCGAAATACCGAGAGTTATTACTCCAATTCATTGTCTCGAATAACCTATCACTGCGCCTTGTGGATAGTTCATCATTCCGTCAAATGGTCCGGTTTTTAAGCCCTTCAACGTTGTCTCTGTCTGCAAGGACATTGCATCGAGATCTACAACGGCAGTTTTCGTATCACCGATGCCAACTGAATTTAGATCTACATTCTCATATTATGAGTGGAGGCCGCATTAGTTTGACAACTGATGCATGGTCTGCACGGGATTATACAGAATATGCAGCTGTAACAGCCCATTGGATTGACGATAAATGGCAACAAAAATCGAAACTGCTTGATGTCATTCATCTCAAAGAACCAACTCATAGTGGCGAATACCTTGCCCATCAGTTAATGGATCTTACGAATGATATGGGAATCACATGCGCTGTGTTCACCTGCACAAGAGATAACGCATCATCAAATACAAGCATGCTGGAAGAATATGAAAAGCTAGCTAGTATGCAGTCGACATCGATACAACAACCATGGGCATTTACAGTGAAAGAAGGAGACGTACGATGCATTGCACATATCATAAACCTTGCAGTTCAAGTAGCTCTTACAAGTTTAAAAGCAGTCCCAAGTGCAGAGGCTGAGACGTACAGATGCATAGAGAATGCTGCACATATCCCGCACACTGTGGATCCTCATGTTGAAGTAATGAATGTGCTTGCTAAATTACGCAGGCATATTTATGTGTTCCGGAATCGGAGAGCTTGGAAGGATGCATTGCAGAAACAAGTTCATGTTGCAGGTTTAAAGCCGTGCCAACTATCGCTTGATATGCGAGTACGCTGGAATTCAACACATAAAATGCTTGCAGGGGCATTAAAACTCCAAGGACCAATTACAGCGTTATGCGCTTCACAACAGCTTGATCATAGTATGCGACAAATTGCTTTAACTTCTGAGGATTGGTTAACAATTACGGCACTTGAAAGGTTTTTTCTTATTTTCCTAGGCCCGTCAATGAAAATGCAAGGAGATTCATACCCGTCACTCAACTACGCTATTCCACTATACTTAAAGATGATAGATAAAGTTATAGCTATGGGGGAAGCAGTAGGTGAACAATCTACAATCGGCATAGCATGCAAAGCAGCGTCTGACAAGCTCAATAAATATTATACACTTGCAACGAATCAATCTTGCAAGCACTCAGCTGTTACTACAATCTGCGATCCACGGATGAACCATGCAGTATATCAAAAGTTATATCCCAATAGCTCAGACAGTGATAAGTGGAATCGAGCAAGGGCCCAATTTGAAGATGTCTGTAGGAAATATCAGAGAAGGCAATATCATCTTGATACAGAGCGGATCGAACAGGAGACAGCGATGGCTGACTCTATGCAATGATCACTGCAAGTGAGCATGATTAAGATGAAGATTTATATGTATCTGAAGGTATATCATTTGAAGACCCAGAGTGGAAACGTTGGGTGCTTGAGCCACGACCTGGAAAGCACACGGATATACTTAAATATTGGTTTGCGAAGCAATATCAGTATCCATTAGTTGCACGGGTAGCAAGGGATCATTTAGCAATCCCAGCCACATCTGCTGCATCAGAGCGAGTCTTTAGCAATGGTGGTGATATTATCACAAAGAGACGAAACAGACTTGCGCCATCTACAGTTAGATACCTCCTTTGCTTAGAGATTGGGGTGTCATACCAGAGGGCGAAGATAGTGATGATGCTGACGATGAGGCAGAGGAATAATCAATAGCTTCAATATCAATGAATTTCATAGGAGAGTAATATAACAAGCTGTTGTCCGTTTCCTTTCAAAATTAGATTACACAATTCCTATATAGGTGTTTTATACACATTGTAGATTTCATATAGATCCACTGAGAATACATCATTTAGTAAACCATTTTCAAATTTGATATTTCGCATGATAATTAATCTGTTGGCTGTTGTCGAATCAACTCAAAATTTAAATGTACTATTCTTCTATGTATGCTTTATGCATGATTTGATTTTGGTATATATCTACTGAGGTTGTGTCTCGTAGTAAAATTATGTTCGTGGAGCATAGTGCTCCAACATAGAAGCAAATTTCATATGACAATTAATCTGTTGGCTGTTGTCAGTTTGACTTAAAATTTAAATTTATAATACTTCTATATGAGCTTTATATATAATTCGAGTTTAATATATATCCACTAATAATTGGGTGTGTCATGATATTTTGAGTCGCTCACATAAGCAAAAAATATTAACGTAATTCACATACGAGTTGCTCACACAAACGAGTCGCTCACCAAAACACTAATAAATTGACTATTACTACAACTACTACTACACCACCCTACATAATAACCCTTATTCGATCGTAATTGATTCCTAGCGCCTCTCGCACGTACGGGTATTATGTCCGATTTTCTCACATCAGCCACAGCGCTTCTGTCGGCCCTTAGAGCCCACCTGCTAAGCTACCTCCGTACGGACTTAAGCATCAACCTCAGCACTCTAAAGGATATCCTCTACATCTTGTACAGAGAGGCTACCCCCTTGCATTATACGCCTCTTACGCTTCCTTTCCCTCCTCTTTTTCTGTTCATTTGCTACTTATAGAGCCTTAACTTCTGCCTTGAGTAGAACAGTAGAATGCATCATAACCTAAGCTCCTTTTGCAAGCTAGCTTAGTGCGTCATTAATTAAGCTAGGAGAGCTATTCTAATGTTGTATAACATAGTTCTTAATATGCTCTGTTTAAAAATCAAGCTCCCTTATAGTTTAAGGAGTCTTTGAAGTCTAATTATTACTCTTAACTATAGGAGGAGTTAGAGTCCTTAAGTGTAGATTTAAGTGAGAGAGGACATTCTACAGCTTGTATAGAACTAGTCCTATAGCTTAGAACCCGCTCTTAATGTTCTACTCTATAAAAGTAGCTTTAAATGCCTCTTTAAATGTAGAGAGAAACTTAAGCTTCGTAATGTGATTTAGCCTATTCTGTACAAAGGTTTTAATCTAACATCTATACGAAAGCTTTAGTAGAGCAAAGCAGCTAACATTAAGTGGCTAAAGAATGTGCGATGAGTGTAGTGGCATATAGAGGGTAATTATCTTCTGCTCTATATAGTAGTGTTGAAATTAAGTAGAGATGTGGCTCTTATGTCCGTTAAGAATAAGAAGGTAATAGGTTCTAATCATACAAGTGCTTGTATGTTGATTAAAGTGTTGAATCCACTTATACCTAATTGAATTTAAAGTCCACCTATTCTCACTTAGTATAATAACCTAATCGTATAGTAATCCTAAGTCCTCGTACTAAGCAGAGAGGTGATTCTATGCCTTAAAAATGATGAACGGCAGGAGTGCCTATCTGTACAAATTAACACCTTAGATAATCAACACCTACTCTCTATTTCTAGGCTATATAGTCTTTAGACAACTCCTTGCTTCTAAGCTTATAACCACCTTTATAGTAGTAATAACTCCCATTACAAAACCTGCTTTATTAAAGTTGTAGATGTCTTGCTCTAAGATGCTATATTTTGCAACTATGTTTTGTACGAGAGAGAACCACGCTTAAATTATCTTTAGATCTTTACATTTTGCTCGTTTGTAATTGTACTTCTAACTAAACTTTGCTTTAATTTCCGTACGACACTTTATGAAGTTAGTAGTCTAATTCTTCCTAACAGGGCTCTTACCTCGTTTAGAGAGTAGAAGGTCTGCCATTTCTTACACACCTTACAGCTGGGGCGGAAATCCGTGCAAATCTAGGTTGAGGATATACTAAACGAGAGCTGACTCTTCATATAGAGTCAACTTCTATAAATTAGGAATAGAATCGCGTTAAGAAGCCATTCTGTAAATCCAATTGCGTAAGGTTGTTTAGGGGATATCATATGATGCTACAGCAGCTTAAACACTTTAAAATTAGCCTTGTTTAATTGCATTAATAGCTAGTAATATTCAACCCTCTTAATTAGAGGATTAGGCTTATGTTAGTGGTGGCATGTTGACTTTTGTTAAGTTGACGCGTTTTGGTGTTTTAGTAGGCGACTCGCTTGTGTGGGCGACTTATATGTGAATTATGTTATAGAAAAAATAATTTCCTTTTAACCTCCATCTTCCTTGCACGTTAAGTATACAATGGCAGATTCGAATTCTCTTACAAGTACAGCAAGCATTTGTGACATCAATAGCTTCCTCTAGAACATGTCAATCCCAGGGTGGAAACTCCACTCAAAAATTGTTTGTTTCAACAATGATCATGTAATGAGTATGGGTAGAGTGCTAGAACGCGTAGTATTTAGAAACTAAACTCTGCCTCCTTCCTAAAGGGGGGAGCTACGCCCTATATACTTAGGCTTTGGTGCTAGAACGCTAGCGTATCTGTGGCATACTGTGATTAGTAGATTTCCCCCTTTTCTGCAACCCTATCCTAGCCTATTAAATCATGCCTAGAACGGTAGGGTATTAGAACTAACTAGCGACTGGCCTAACCGCAGCCCCTAAAGGTAGGGCACGTAATGCGCGCCTTACTAACGCTGAACCCTTTAGCAAGCTCGCTGCGCTCCCTGCTGATACGTAGCTGTAGTGCCAACGACACCCCCTATGCTTCCATGCCTACGCTACCCTCCTAGCACCCGTGACAGATCAAGACAGAGAAAAGAAATGCACACTCTTCTATAATAAGCTCACTATAAAAACTTC
Organism: Pseudogymnoascus sp. 03VT05; assembly: GCA_001662645.1. Lineage (NCBI taxonomy): Eukaryota > Fungi > Ascomycota > Leotiomycetes > Thelebolales > Thelebolaceae > Pseudogymnoascus > Pseudogymnoascus sp. 03VT05. Next base: position 218,917 of record KV459357.1, on the reverse strand, counting down.
GGCTAGTAAAGAAGATACAGCAACGCCAGAAGAATATACTGAAGCAGAAACAGCAGATTTTAGACTAGGAGACACTGTTAGCAATTGTCTGAAAAGTCTTAAGCAATCTAGTTCTATTATTATGCTTACTAGGGAATGCCACAAAGATCTTGCACATACAATGAAGCTAAAGAATAATATGTATCATGTTATCCTTTTGTTTTTGAGGAACAGAACTGTAAGTTACATATATATAACGTATTTCACAAGCGAGTTGGTCACCTAAGCGAGTTGGTCACGAAAACACTAATAACGTGTCTACTACTAATAATGAACAATGCCAATAGTAGATAAAGCTCTATCCTCTAATCAAGAGGGTAGGATTATTTTAGCTATTAAAGCTATTAAACAAGTGTAAAGCTAGGTCTTAAACTATAAGACTCACAGAGGTTTCGTTGGTTTAACTTGACAGAGGAGGCAGGGGATCAGACACAAAGGCTTTTGTAAAACACGTTACTAGTATATAACAAATACTGTATTAAGTTAAGCATGAAGCTCCTATCTAAGAACTAACTATCTACTTATATAGTGGCGTTGTGCCAAAGGGATATTCTAGATATTTAGATATTCCTAAATATCCTAACTATCCGAATATCCATCACGTGCCTAAATGGATATTCCAGATATTTGGATATTCCTACATATCCCAACTATCTGAATATCCATCACGTAGGGTTAGGGATGCTATTGGTTCTGGAGACCTGTCGTCCTAGGAGTCGCCTAGCCAATCACATCCTAATCTAAGCTGTAACACTAGGTCCCCCCCTTAAGGCCTAGTCCTGAGGCCTGCAGCTGACTAAAGAAAACGCTAACTACTTAAGTAGAGTAGTGTCCCTTTATTCCATAGGCAGGTCAGGCTACGACCATGTTTTCATTAAAGCATACTAAAATCAAAGAACGTCAACTACTTGCTAATCGTATTAAAAAGAACAGAATCCTAATGCTGTCATGCACCAACTGCCTTCGTAATAGTCAGTCCTGTGTTGTTGCTTCTAGTCATCGTCGTTGTAGTGAGTGTACGCATCGTAACTTGAAATGCAACGCTTGTGCTCCCTTAGTTAGTGACTAGGAGAAGCTTTGAAAGGAAGAGGAGCGTCTTAAAGCTAAGGAGGAAGCAGCAGCGTTCTAGGAACAGGAGGCTCATCTCTAGGCCTAAGAGCCATATGCTTGTTAGATGCGCCTTTGCAAGCAACAGAAAGCCCTTAAGACCTGTGGTGCTGAAATGTTACAGCGTAGTCTTAAGTCTTTAGATGAGCTTAACAAAGCAGAGGAGAAGGATTGTCTTGCAGCTGAAGCCTAGGATGCCTCTATCCTTAGTCCCCCTATTACTAGTCCTGAGGTCCTTGACCTTAAACTAGATTTCTCAACCTTTAACCATGTAGCCTTGTTGCCGTCATACTAGGGTGTTAGCAGCAGAACGCCTTTAGCAAGTCTAGGCAGCTGAGGTTTCCTACCATTTCCCATAGCGTCCTACTAACCTCTTGTCTAGGATCGCCTCAACCTCATATTTAATAATCTTATTCTTAGGTTGGAGTTCAGTGTCTATTGCAATTAGGGTGCTTCCTCTTGCTAGTTCTAATAATAAGACATGAAACACTAGGTGTAGTCTAGAGTTCTTAGGTAGCTGCAGTTTGTAATTAACTAAGCTGACTTTGTTTAATATTTTAAACGGTCCTAATTTCTTAAAGTCCAACTTTGTGCTTAGTCGTTTTGTTTTGATGTGTTTCTAGAGTAGGTATACTTTATCCCCCTCCTTAAAGGCAGGTTCTATACTATGCTTTTTGTTTGCGTATGCTGTAGATCGTTCATTTAAGAATTGGATGTCCGTTACAAGTTGTTTGTAGAATGATCATAGTTGTTCCACTACAATCTAGGCCTGTTCTGCTCTTGCTTTATGTAGTCTTAGCTGCCTATATGCTTCTAGCTAGTAGCTGTAGTTAGCAAAGAATGGTGAGACTTTTGTTGCTTCTGCTATCACGCTGTTATATGCAAATTGTGCAATGGGTAAAATCTAAACCTAGTTATCCTGCTAATAGTTAACATAACTCTATAGGTACTGTTTAAGGGTCTGATTTAGTCTTTCTGTTTAACAGTCTGTCTAGGGGTGAAAAGCTGTTGACAGCTTATAGTTTGTTCCTAATAGAGCCATTAATGATTTCTAGAATTTCAAGGTGAAGAGCTTGTCTCTGTCTAAGATTATTTCCTCTAGCATCCTATGATCAGCTAATATGACTTAAATGAAGGTGTATGCAAGCGCTTTAGCATCGCTAGCTTCTAGGTATGGTATGAATTTTCTATACTTTGTGAGTCTTTCCATGATAATGAGGATAGAGTTATATTCTACTCCTGTTAACAGATCTTTAGAGAGCAGCAGCTTAACTATAAAGTCTAAAGCTATTAATTTCCATGCTCCCTTAGGTACTAGTGTCAACTTAAGCTGTCTATAAGGCAAGTGCCTATTAGATTTTGACTTACTGTAAATGTTGCACTCTCTAACCACTATTTCTACTTGCTTCCTCATACCTAGGAAGTAGTAGTGTCTAGTGATTCGTTTAAAGGTTTATGTTACTCCCTAATGGCCATGTGCTAGTAGCAAGTGTTGTTCTTGCACTAGTAGGCGTCTCATTTGGCTTAGGACATACACTAATCCTTTATATCAAATCAGTCCTTGTTCATTAATAGCAAAGTTGCTGTCAACTTTGTTTAGGACTCGCTTTGTGCATTTGTCTATTACATAAGCTTTCTTAAGTCTCTTTTTAAGCTCTATGTCCTTAACAATTAATATCGTTGCTAGTAGCTTGTTGTACTGTATTCCTACGTCTGTTTTCTTTAATATTGCTCTAGGTCTTTCTTATTTTAGGCTAATGTAGTCAGTCCTTCTACTAAGAGCGTCTGCTCTTACGTTCTCTAAGCCCTTGCAATATGTTATTGTGAAGTTGTAGGCTATAAGTGTCTTTGCCTAACAGACTTGTCTGCAGTTTAACACCTTAGTTATAGTGAAGTATATAAGGTTCTTGTAATCTGTCTATACCTACATAGGGTAGGTGGATCCCTTAAGATATACTTGCTATTGCTTAAAAGCAATGACAATAGCTTGTAGCTCCTTGTCATGGATGTTATAGTTAAGTTCCGTAGGTGACAGTTTTCTAGAGTAGTATGTAATTAGTTTGAACTTACCGTTCTCATCTGGTTGATTTAGACATGCTCTAATTGCGAAATTAGAAGAATCTGTTTTAAGGATGATCTTCTTTGTAGGGTCAAATGTAGCAAGGATGGGTGCTTCTATAAACTTTGTCTTAAGTTCCTAAAAAGTAGCTTCTGCTTTATCCATCTATTTAAACATAAGATCCTTCTAGGTAAGCTCTGTGAGTGGCTGAGCTACCTTAGAATATCCTGCTATAAACCTTTAGTAGAAGTTAGCAAAGCCTAAGAAGGCCCACACTTCTTTAACTGTAGTTGGTGTTAGCCATTCTAACACTACTGTGACCTTTGCTTAGTCTATCTTAATGCTGTGTGTTCTAATAATGTAGCCTAAGAATTCAACTTAGCTCTTATGGAATTCACATTTTTCTAGCTTCAGAAGTAAGTTATACTTCTCTATTTTTCCTAGGACAAGTTTAACATGCTTAACATACTCTTCTTTGCTCGTTAAGTATACCAGGACATCATCTAAGTAGACAATGACGAAAATGTCTAAATACTTGTGCAAAGCATCATTCATTAGTTATTATATAGATGCAGGTGCGTTTGTTAGCCTAAAGGGCATAACTTAATATTCGAATAGGCTATAGCAGGAGCAGAATGCTGTTTTCCACTCTTCCCTAGCCTTAATTTAGATTAGGTTGTATGCTCCTCATAGATCTAGCTTACTAAAGATCTTTGCTCCTTAGAATCTATTGTGTAATTCGTTAATTAAAGGCAGGGCATACCTATCCTTTATAGTAATATTGTTTAACGCTTAATAGTCTATACATAGCTGTAAGGAACTGTCCTTCTTTAGTACAAATAGTACTAGACTTCCTACTAGTGATGTAGAGGGTTTAATGAATCCTTTTGCTAGGTTGTCATTAATGTACTCCTTTAGTACCTTCAGCTCTTTTTCTAATAGCTAGTATATTAGTCTAAACGGTGAACTCTTATCTTTCTCTAAGGGTATCTTATGATCCTATAGTTCGTGCTTAGGGAGCGCCTTGTCTTTTAGGCCTTCCTAGAATAGCTTGCCATATTCCTTATACTCCACTAGTATACTCATTGGTAAGGATGCCTAGGCTAGGTCATTAGACTCAGTAGAGGTTGCACACACCTTGCGTTAGTCCTAGGAGGTCCTCCTCCTATTTTACGTTATGTCTGTTCTTTTATATGCACAGTAGTTTAAGCTAATCTCTTCCTATACCTAGTTAATGTACAGATTATGTTACTTAATCCACAGCATTCTAAGGATGCATGCATAGTTGTCTATGTGCATAATATCAAACTGTATTGTCTCCTTGTACCCTTATAGCATAACCATCTCTAATAGGACTGTCTCTAGCGTCACTATTCTGTTGTTTAATAAGATTAGTTCCCTATCTACTACCATTAGTAGGTATAGATTAGATTTCAATTGCGTCTGAATTCTGTAGGTGTCTGCTACTTTCTTTGTCATAAAGTTGCCTGTTGCTCCTAAGTCAATCATTGCTTAGAGGTGTTGCTTTTATATCTTAGGAACTACATATAGTTGCTTGCTACCTGTTATAGCGCATAACTGTTTTGCACTAGGCCTCTTCTTGTCGCTTGCTAGTGGCCTACTGTCGAGGACTCCTAGTTTTTTAACTCATCTTCACTTAATGGTTCTAGTGAGGCTGACCCTTCCCACTTAGGTCTGCTGTTTAATAGGTGTAACGTAAGTCGTGGCGTAATGGAACGTATGGAGTAATGGAACGCTTTGTCAAGACCAACCCACTAATAATGTACACACCTCAACAATGGTCTGTCAAAAAAGCCTTAACTCTTAGTACTAAAGTTGATTAAGCAGTATTAGGAGTCTAGTCAGGATTGTATAAATCTTCGTACGAAGCTGCAAAACAGTTAGGGCTTCCTAGGAATACTGTGACGCGTCGCGTCAATGGAGGCTTGTCGCGTTCTTAAGCCCGCCACCAACAACAGAAACTTTCGTACGAACAAGAGAATGTGCTCCTTAAGTGGATAAAGCAGTTACCAATTAGTGGCTATTCACCAGGACATCAGTTGTTGAAGGAAATAGCTGAAGAGCTTCGTACGAAACGAACTTACAATTTAGACGGCGCGTCACTCAACTCTCTTGAACTCCCACCACAGTACTCACTTGGCCGGGACTGGGTTCCACGATTTATTCTACGACATCCACACCTTACAGTTGCTATTGGGCGTCGAATTGAGTCCGTACGAATGGACAGGGCTACAAAAGAGGTGCTTAATGTGTGGTTTGACGCATATAAGAAGGTGGTTCAAGACTGTAAAATCACACAAGAGAACACATATAACATGGATGAATCTGGATTCTTAATTGGAACGATGTAATCAACTCGAATTATCTTTAATTCTACACTTCGTACGAAGCATCAAGCGCATCCTGGTCGTCAAGAGTGGGTTTCTATGGTAGAGTGTATTTGCGCAGATAGAACCATTCTTCCACCACTTGGAATATTCAAAGGGAAGAATGTCCTTCAAAACTGGATTCTAAACGAAGTTGTTGAGTAGTGGTTCTTCTTAGCAAATACAAAGGGTTGGACAAGTAATCTTCATGGGCTAGAGTGGTTAAAGCGGGTTTTTGAGCCTTCAACTCGTACGAAAGCAAACGGTCAATATCACCTTCTTATTTGTGACGGCCACGATTCTCACATTAGTGGAAGCTTTATAGCCCACTGCCTTTAAAATCGAATTGTGCTTCTTATCCTCCCACCTCATACATCACACTTACTTCAGCCACTTGATGTTGCAATTTTTGGCCTATTAAAGAAGCAACTAACTGCTGCACTCTCAAATCTCAATTAAGCTCAACTTGTACAAATACAAAAGATTGAATGGATGGAGGCATATATACAGGCTCGATTAGATGTTTGCAATCATCAAAATATTAAATCAGCATGGCGTAGAGCTGGGTTATTCCCATTTAACCCACAAAGAGCGCTTCGTACAATGGTTCAAGAGGAACCCTATGAGCTAGAAAGACCTAAAACACCAACCTAGTTTGGTATTTTCAATCAAGTCTTTGTGAATAGCTCACCTCTAAATGAAGCTACGTTACAGGCAGCAAATGAGCTTCTTAATTCAACAATACAAGCTCGTATAGATATTACTACACCAGTCCGTTAATATATCAAGAAATTAACAGCTAGAACTAAGCGACTCTAAGCTTAAAGTATTGTCTACTAACATGATGCAAACAACCTACAATCAATCATAAAGAAGCGTACGACCCGTACGAAAGGAAAGAGGGTAGTCTTAAAGGGCCACTTCTATATTTCTACGCAAGAATTATGCGATGCAGTAGTAGAGGCTGAAAAAGCTACAAAAAAGCAAGCTGGTAAAAATGATAAAACAAAGGGTAAGAGTGTTTTGCACGAGGTTGAGAGTGATAAGGATATTGAAGAAGAGGCTGAAGATCAATCTAAGAGCAATATTTAGGACTGTATTGTAGTTGATTTTAAATAATATGTAAATTAGCATGGTCAACCCTAAGAAAGCGTTCCATTACGCCATACGTTCCATTACGCCACGACTTACGTTAGGTAACTTTCAAACACCTGTTCCTTCTTAAGGGGTAGTTCCCCCTCAGACTAACTTCGTCTAAGAGCGTGAACTTGTTTTGCGTCTTAGAAGTGTATCTAGGGTGAGGATTAAGGAAACAACTAATACTAGTGTTTCTTTTTCTAGTAGAGTTTGCAATCATCTTCACTACAATACTCCTAGTAGACATATAGGTGCTAGGGATGATTAGTCTCTATTACATCTGTCATTGTTAGTTCCCGTTAACCCTTGTCCTATAGTTGGTCTTCCCTTAGAGGCGTAGAAAACGTCTCTAGTTGTCCCATGGCTCTCCATTCTAGTTGTGTAGCAGGTTTTACTTCTCTATCCTAAAGAGTATCCCATACCTTCTGTGCATAGTCCTTTAGGTCCTGCTTTTAGTCCTAATAGTACTGCTCAACAGCTTCTAGGCTCTCTTGTTTAGCCATAAGCTTAATTTCTTTCCTAAGCCATTCTTCTTGCTAGCTCTCTAGTCTTATGACTGTTGTGGAGGTTCTGTGCTCCTGCTGGTTGTCATTTATCCAGTTGTAATATTCCTATAGGTTGTCTCCCTAATCATCTGCTAAGACTTGTTGTAGGACCTTATAGAGTGAGATCTTATAGATGCTTTTGATTATGGAAATCTTCCTGTCTCTGTCTAGTTCTTCCTGAACCCTCTTAATCTTGTTGTGCGTAAACTTAGCCATGTCTTTAACAATTCCCTTGCATTACAAATTCATAAGTTGCTTTAGTGCTAGTTTATCATACGTTTCTTGCTTAGAGGTTATAAGGGACTTAGCCTCTGATTCCTCCTTAGAGCTTTTACCTTTAGGCGTGCTATTGCCATTTATTCCCTAGTCTTACTAGCCTTAGAATGTGGCGTTCAACTGTCCTTACTAAGTGGCATTAAGTTGTTTACTAAACTTCTTATTGCCGTTACCCTTCCTTAGTTGTTTGCAGTCTCTAGCCATATAACTAGGCTTATTACAGTTAAAACAGAGTCTTTCCTTAAACTGCCTGTCTTTCTTAGGGTTGTAGGGCTGTCTAGGTTTAAACGTGGCATTAAGTTCCATAGGGTCCAACTAGCAGTTATCCCTAGGGTGGTTGTCTCTTTAACGTCCTTCATTCTTCTAGTACTTGTTGTACTTCCTAGGTCCATCGTAGGTTCGCTTCTCTTTCTGAAACTTATATAGCTGATTGTTAATTCAGACTGTGTGCTTAATTAGCAACACTATGTCTATTGGCTGATTTTCCATTTAGGTGAGTTCTATGCAAACGTGGCTCTTTAGGCCACAACAGTAGTGGCTAAGGAGTGCGTTAGTATCCCATTTAGTTTAGTTTCCATATCTCTAGAATTCTATGGCGTATGTAAGAGCGCTGCTAGTCTGCTTTAGTTAAAGTAGATAGTCTTTAGTAGTCTTAACTTTATTAATGTCACTAAACATGCAGCAGATTTCCTTCTAAAATCCTTTCTAGTCTCTAAACATAGACTGTGTTGTGGCTATGCTTCTACACGTGTTCTTATATAGGAAGTAGTCTTTAAGGAAGGGCTCAACCCATCGTAGGGCTTCCCCCCTAAGGTAGGATGTAGTCTATAAGGCGTAACTGTCTATAGTAGGGAACTTGTTGTCATTAAAGTACTAGTACAGTTTGACCTGTAGCAGGAACACTTTAAGATCCTTACGGTTGCTAGAGTATGTATTAGGCAACTTAACGTGTAAGGTTTCCCTAAGTTCGTTAATGGCTAGTGCGTTAGGCATCTCTTCATTCTTAGGCTTAGACTTCTAAGACGAAGTTGGCATAGTAGGGGCTTTCCCCTTTAAGCTAACAACAGACATGTTGCTTTGTGTATGAGCTGGTACCTTGTAGAAGTGGTGCTTAAAGTGTAACGCTGGGTCTTAAACTATAAGACTCATAGAGGTTTCGTTGGTTTAACTTGACAGAGGAGGCAGGGGATCAGACACAAAGGCTTTTGTAAAACACGTTACTAGTATATAACAAATACTGTATTAAGTTGAGCACGAAGCTCCTATCTAAGAACTAACTATCTACTTATATAGTAGCATCGTGCTAAAGGGATATTCTAGATATTTGGATATTCCTAAATATCCTAACTATCCGAATATCCATCACGTGCCTAAATGGATATTCTGGATATTTGGATATTCCTACATATCCTAACTATCTAAATATCCATCATGTGGGGTTAGGGATGCTATTGGTTCTAGAGACCTGTCGTCCTAGGAGTCGCCTAGCCAATCACATCCTAATCCGAGCTGTAACAACAAGGGCATATTAAAAGTATCTAGGCTGCTGCTACATTATATGATGTACCTTATTCATCACTTTTCAATTAAATGAACAGGATGCCTTCTTAACGCAACACTACCCCTAATTCACATAAGTTGACTCTGTACAAAGAGTCAGCTCTCGTTTAATACATTCTCAACCTAGATTCACGTGGATTTCCACCCTAGCTGTAAGCTGTATAAGAAATGGCTAACCTTCTACTCTCTAAACAAGGCGAGAGCCCTGTTGGGAAGAACTAGACTACTAACTTTATAAAACATCGTAAGGAAATTAAAGTAAAGTTTAGCTAGAAGTACAATTACAAACGAGCAAAATATGAAGATCCTAAGATAATTTAAGCGTGGTTTTCTCTCGTACAAAACATAGTTGCAAAATATAGTATTCTAGAGCAGGATATCTACAACTTTAATAAGGCAGGGTTTATAATGGGAGTTATTGCTACTACAAAGGTAGTTATAAGCTTAGAGTTAAAGAGTAGTCGTGTGAAGGCTATACAGCTAGGAAATAGAGAGTGGGTGTTAATTATCTAAGGTGTTAATTTGTATAGATAGGCACTCCTGCCGTTCATTATTTTCAAGGCGTAGAATCACCTCTCTGCTTAGTACAAGGACTTAGGATTACTAGACGATTAGGTGATTATGCTAAGTAAGAATAGGTAGACTTTGAATTTAATTAGGTATAAGTGGATTCAACACTTTAATTAACATATAAACAGTCGTTTAATTAGAACCTATCGCCTTCTAATTCTTAATAGACATAAGAGCCACCTCTTAGCTTAATTTCAACACTACTATACAGAACGGAAGATAATCACTCTCTATATGCCACTATACTCATTACACATTCTTTAGCCACTTAATGTTAGCTGCTTTGCTCTACTAAAGCTTTTATACAGACGTTAGATTAAAACCTTTATATAGAATAGGTTAAACCATATCATGAAGCTTAAGTTTCTCTCTACATTTAAGGAAGCATTTAAAGCTACATTTATAGAGCAGAACATTAAGAGTGGATTCTAAGCTATAGGGCTAGTTCTATATAAGCTGTAGAATGTTCTCTCTCACTTAAATCTACACTTAAGAACTCTAACTCCTCCTATAGTTAAGAGTAACAATTAGACTTAAAGACTCCTTAAACTATAAGGGAGCTTAACTTTCAAACAGAGCACGTTAGGAACCGCATTATACAGCATTAGAATAGCTCTCCTAGCTTAATTACTAACGTACTAAGCCGGCTTGCTAAAGGAGCTTAGGTTATAATGCATTCTACTACTCTACTTAAGGCAGAAGTTAAGGCTCTATAAGCAGCAAATGAACAGAAAAAGAGGAGGGAAAGGAAGCGTAAGAGTCGTATAATGCAAGGGGGAAGCCTCTCCGTATAGGAGGGAGAGGATATCCTTTAGAGTGCTAAGGTTGATGCTTAAGTCCGTACAGAGGTAGTAAGTGAGAGTAGTCGGCAGGTGGGCTCTAAGGGCCAACAGAAGCGCTGTGGCCGATGTGAGAAAATAGGACATAATACCCGTACGTGCGAGAGGCACCAGGAATCAATTACGATCGAATAAGGGTTATTATGTAGGGTGGTGGTGTAGTAGTAGGCAGTAATAGTCAATTTTGGTGTTTTCGTGACCGACTCGCTTGGGTGACCAACTCGCTTGTGAAATACGTTATATATTAATTATTTACTAATAATATTACAGCTTTACATTTATGACCCAGATTGGGAGGCACCAGAAGTGTCATAAACTAAGCTTACCCGGGTTGGCAACACCGGGCAATACAGGTGTGGAAGGCGATGCAGGGAAAGTATACTGTTGAAGACTTTTGGACTGGTGGTGGTGGGAATCCCTGCCATGATTGTTTGCCCATGTGTGTGGGAATGCTGAGAAAAATGGCTGGGGGGATGACACAGCATTACAATTGACTTGGGCTACAGAGAATCTACGTAAATAGTTGTGGTGGTTGCATATTACTAGAAATCACAATTGACAGTTTTTCCATTCACGGCGAAGAGCCTCATCTCATATACCCTCAAATACCCGGATTTGTATCTACCCGGACTACCCTACCTACGAAATTTCAACTACCTACCGACCCTACCCGGCCAACCGCCGGGTACGTACCCGGGTAGTATCCGCCGAACACTGGAAGATTGAGTGGTCGGGAATGCAGTTTCGAACGCAAGCGCACGTGGATAATCTACCTGAGAAGATTCTTATCATTTAGATTACAAAACAGCTCAGCTTGTATATTCACATTGAAACGAAGAAATAAATCAAATGGTATCCCCTGCAGGGCATTTTGGCTGATTTTGGACGGTCATCATTCAAGAGCTGTATCTTGACGTGGCATTGCAAACAATTTCATAACGAGACAAGCAGGACGGAATATTCCCACTTTCGAATCCGGTACCATGTGCCAGGATACACGGGTATTGACGGGTAACGGAATCACAGCGAACAATTTAGTCATCCACAGTGGAACTTGAGCAGTCCGATAAGCGCGCGACGCTGGAACACTCAATGATAACAGTGTGTCGTAGTGACTAAACTAATGCGACATGCGACATGTTCACTAAAGTTGTAACGGGACTTAGTTTCTGGGACCCCTACCATCTCCGTCTTTCCTGTTATTATTTAAACTTGGCACCGCCATTAAGTTGAACCTTTGTCTTTTATATCAGCGTCGTCGAATTGAACGCATTTTTAGAACGAGACAATTTATTCAGGCAACAAAATGACCTCGGAATTCATCACCCGGGGCGTTTCAGAAGGAGCATCTGCAAGAGTCTCCATCATAGACAACACATTTCTCTACGACATTCCTGTGGACAACTATATCCAACCTGTAGTTCCAGGATATGAGAACTTTTCTCTACCGTCGTATGCTTTCTTAGTTGAGAACTCTGAAGGGCGTAAAGTTCTCTTCGACCTCGCTCTGCGAAAGGACTGGCAAAATCTGGCACCAGAAGCTTTACACGAGATTGAGGCCGACGGGATTAAAATCGTGGTTGAACGGGATGTCATCGATATTCTTGATGATGAAGGTGTGAAAGGTGCGGATATTGAGGCTGTTGTGTTCAGGTGAGCCTGGTGACTGTCATAATTAATGTCAACTGATGATAAGCAAGTCATCATCACTGGGATCACATAGGCGACATGTCAAGATTTCCATCCAGCACAGATGTTATTGTTGGTCCTGGATTCACCAAAGCATTCATTCCGGGCTATCCTGCGAATCCAGAATCGCCAGTAAAGCAGACCGACTATGAGTGAGTAAATTCCTCTGCGCAGCCATCAGAATTCGGAGCTGAGTCTTGTAGGAATCACAATCTTCGCGAGATTGATTTCGCAGACCCAAAGAATCAAATAGTCAATGTAGGTGCCTTCCGTGGATACGACTATTTCGGTGACGGCTCCTTTTATCTCCTCGACGCACCAGGTCACAGTATTGGACATATCTGCGCTCTAGCTCGAACGACCACTTCTCCCAACACCTTCGTTTTTATGGGGGCTGACGCTTGCCACCACAATGGCGAATTCCGCCCCTCCGTCTTCCACCCCCTGCCAACATCTATACTCCCGAATCCACTTACGCGAGACCCAGTGCACGCGTGCCCTGGTGAATCATGGGCAAAATATCTGAAGGCAAAGGGCCGGTCGATCGAGACTCCGTTCTTTGACATACCGGACGTTTCGGCCGGACCGGCGTACACGCATGATGTGCAAGCTTCGTTGGAGACGATTAATAAGGTGCAAGATACGGATGCAGATACCCATGTTCTTGTCATCTTTGCTCATGATGAGAGTATTAAGGGAATCGTGGATTTCTATCCGAAGTCGGTAAATGAATGGAAAGCTAAGGAGTGGGGAACAGTATCTCGATGGGCATTTTTGAAAGACTTTCGGAAGGTTTTCGATGATGCTAATTAGGTAGCTTAAGCAGGACCCGTTTAAGTCGATTCGTAACAATCATGCCATTTGAACAAATGACAGGTTTCAGTGCGAAGTACGTAATATTTGTGAATGATTCTGTTTATATGGAACTACGGTGGATTATTAGATTTTAGACTAGCGTGAATCTTTACTTCATCGTCAAAATAGCAGCTTTATCACGATTAAGATGGCCTTCACAGGTATAAAATAATTGCCCCCCAAAAAATTGATCTTTTTTCCTCACATTAAACTAGCTAGAACTCCTTCAAATCCCTTCAACTTCTTCAGTGAGAGCAGTAGCTCGAGGCAGTGTGTATGACTTCTTGCCAACTGCAACCCAATAAATACCGGCGTATAGAAACATGAAGACAATAACACAAGACACGTAGTTCATTGAAGCTGCCTTGACCGGATAAGTGACAGGGAAACAATAGAAAATAAAAGTAACCGAAGTCCACAAGAGTACCATGATATTTGCGAAGAGGCCCCATTTTGGTAGCCAAAATGGGCCGTGAGCCAGCTTGTCGCGCCCATAAATCAACAGAAGCGCGATGCAAATCGAGTATGAGATGTACTGGAGAAGGATGCCGCCGCTGATGAAGGAGTTGAATGCGACAGAAGATCCTAGGTACACGCATCCAAGCACCGCCACCCAGAGACAGGACCAGATGTGGGCAACGAGAGGGACGTTCATTGGCGACGGTGCAAGCTTTGACATAGTTCGACTGAAAGGCCACCCTTGATCACGAGCGAAAGACCATGCCATGCGGGATTGCCAGGTGTGTACGCCGTAGACGGCGCCAATGAAAACCACGAGAATCAAGCTTTGCAGGCCGATGGCACCGGCGGTTGATCCGATGGAGTTAAAGAACAGCTGAAGAGAGGGAACCCCTGTTGCGGTGCCAACGACAGAACTAACATTGCCGATACAGAACATGACACCAATCATGAACGGGAGACCGGTGCAGAGTCCAACTATGACAGTAGCCAGTAGAGCTTTCGGGATGTTCCTGCGTGGATCGGGAATTTCTTCTGCCATGTGGGTGACGGCATCCAGGCAGGCATATCCGTAGTTGGGTCCGACAAGGGCAGTAATGAAAGCCACTCCATTAGACCATCCAGAGGAGTTGATAATTTCACCAAACACAGTTTGGCCTGTCTGTTTCTCTTTGGTGGTGACCAGGAGGGTGATAAATATAGTGACCATGCTTCCAATTGAGAAGCTCATACTCATCAAATTAAACATCGGCAGTAGTCTTTCGCACAGGTTAAATGTGAAGACGACGATGTTAGTTATTTGGAATCCCACAAATATCATCCATGGCTTCATCACGAAATCAGGGTCGCGCAGGGTAACCATGCCCAGGACGAACTGGGGGATTGCAAGCGTTCCTGATGCTGCAGTAACAACTGCACCGCCCCAACTCAGAAGTCCAACGAGGTAAGAAATTTTACGCTTGAATCGTTTGGGTGCGAGATATGCTGTCCAGTAGTATTGGCCTCCAGCATGAGGCAGAGCTGATGAAAGCTCACCGAGAGAAGTCGCTACGCAGAGTGCCATGAAAAAGACGAGTATCTGGCCCCAGATGAAGACGACTGGTCCTCCATTCCCCAACGATGCGGCCAGTGATCCGATGCATGTCATGCCTGTATTGCTGATGGAGTATCCCATCCCCAGGAGACTGATAACGCCAAACTTCTTCTCCTGGAATTGTTCGATACTCGCTCGACGTGGAGTCTCCTCTCCATCGAAAGAAGGTGGGAGATTTTTTTCTTTATTCACATCCGAGACCCCAACGTGAGTGCTATCATTCTCGTCATGGACAACCATTTTGCTGAAGATGGTGGATCACAAGTCCGGTCGACAATTAAGGGAGAAGAGAGAAGCTGTCTCCGGAGTGAGGTTAACAGCGACTGGGCGAGAATCAAGTTGACAAACTGACGGGTACCACCGCAATGCGCGGTTTCCAAGTGATTGACTGTCTGAATAAGTTACTGCAACGAGGTCCATGGTGTTCATCATATATAACGTGAGTCGTGGCGTAACGC
>KV459357.1:0-194879 GCA_001662645.1 Pseudogymnoascus sp. 03VT05 | reverse complement strand
CTTCTAAATACTACTTAACTCTATAAAGAGCCGTTTAGTATGGCTAAAGGAGTACCTACTAACTCCTAGCTAGAGTAAGGAACTCACCTTGCCCTACCACTTGTGCAAAACGTCCATTTAACATCTAGCACACTAGTTAGATGCAAATTGTAGGGATGCTGCAATCTACTACAAAAACAGACACTGTGCAGGCAGATGCTTAATGGAAATGAAAATGATAATTTTAGCCTTACCTAAAAAGACTACTAGAACAACCCTAAGTCTACCTTAGATCCTAGAGGAACCTTCCTTACTACTAGCAAAGTCTGTACTAAGCTTTATGCTAGTCTAAATCTACAAAATAGGTGCAAACGCCTTCTACTATAAGATGATGCAAAACAACTCTAAGTTCTTCTAGACTAGTATATACAAGATAGATCAGATCATTTAAGATAAAGAATTAGAGGAGGATGACGAGACGATATCACTTATCTAGGAGAAGCTCCTGCATCTGCACTAAAAGTACACTAATGTGTTCTCTAAGTTAGAATCTAATAAGATCCTACTATACTGTATATATGATCATAAGATACAGCTTAAGGTGCTGTTGCTAAACGCCTTCTTACTGCTCTACTAGCAAGGCACTAAAGAGCTTAAGGCTACTAAGCAATACCTGTTAGAGAACCTAGAGAAAGGCTTCATCGTTAACAGCAACAGCCCCTTTACATCCCCTATACTCTTTGTTAAGAAAGCAGACAGTAAATTAAGGTTCTGTATTAACTACTATAAGTTAAACAGCCTTACCTATAACAATCTGTACCCTATACTACACATTAATGAATTGCTTAGCTAGGTGTTAAAAGCTAAGATCTTTATAAAGCTTAATATCTAACAAGCCTTCTATTACATACAAATGCACCCTAACTCTAAAGAGTATACTACCTTTTAGACTTGCTATAGATCTTATAAGTGTAAAGTGCTACTGTTTAGGTTAACAAACAGACCTGCTATGTATTAGTAATATATAAATGACGTCCTAATGTTGTACTTAGATGACTTCTGTACTGCCTACCTAGATGATATTCTCATCTACTCTAAGGACCCTACAGAACACATAGGGCACGTACATAAAGTCCTCTAGCAGCTCTGCAAAGCGGGACTATAAGCCAACATTAAGAAATGTAAGTTCAATGTTACCTAGACAAAATACTTAGGTTACATACTAACCACTTCTAGTGTTAAAGCAGATCCTAACAAAATTAAACCACTTTGTAATTAGATTAGACCAACCACTGTCACTAGTGTGAAGTCCTATATAGGTTTCTATAGATTCTACTACTAGTTTATACGCAACTTTAGAAAGATAGCGAAGCCCCTTACAACCATCATAAGCCCCTTAGAACTGTTTTAATAGACTAAGGAATGTAAGAATGCATTTAAGGAGCTTTAACAACAACTACTAGTAGTGTAGGCGCTACACCACTTTAACCCTAAATTGCCTACAAAGCTAGAGACAGACTCCTCTAATGGAGTCGTTGCTGGCGTCCTTTCCTAGGAGCACCTAGATAAGCTCTAGTACCTAGTGAGCTTCTATAGCCACGTCCTTACTAGCTACAAGATTAACTAGGAGATCTATAATAAGGAACTATTTGCAATTGTAAAAGCCTTTGTGAAATGGAGGCCTAAGTTGGCCTTAGTATAGCACTGAGTTAATGTATACACTAATTACTAATTGCTAGAATACTTCATGATAACAAATGTCCTTACTGCAAAGCAAGTATAATGGATGGAACTACTCTCTAACTTCAACTTTCACATTATATATACAGCTAGTAAGAATAACTAGAAGGCTGATATTCTGAGCTAAAGAGACTAAGACTTAGTAACGCAGTAGAGAGTTAAGTTAGATAGTTGTGTAAGGGTGCTACTTAGCCTAGCCTGTCTACACCCCTAAATTAGTACTAAGTTGGCTAACAACTACATGGCATTAATTAATGTAATAGACACACTAAGAGCATAGGTGCTGTTTGACTTAATTAAAGCACTATGTGTAGACAATTAGAGGTCATTTACTAAGACACGTGTGAAATGACCCCTACTAGACAGGTTCATAATAAATGACTAGCTCCTATTATACAAAGGCTGCCTATATGTGAAACGCTATACTAACCTATGTACGAAACTGATCTAAGAGGTGCACAACTAAGTATTAGTAGCGCATCTAAGTGGCAGGAAGACCTATTAGTTGCTTGCTCTAAAATATTACTAGATTAGAATGGAAGCGGATTACCTCTAGTATGTATGCAACTATGCAACATGCCACCTTTTACACACTAATGTCATAAAGCAACAGGGCTTCCTATACCCCCTACTAGTACCCAACTACCTAATGCAACACCTAACCATAGACTTTAAGGAGTTCCTAAAGGACAAGCATGGTTATGATAGCATCTTAGTGTTTATAGACCAACTTAGGAAGAGTTTAGTGACTATACTATGTTATAAGACTACAAATGCATAGCAAATGGTGCAACTGTTCATTAAATGGATATATTAATTTAGACACACCCTAGTATTAATTATTAGTGACTATAGACCCTAATTTGTGTTGTCCTTTTAGCATGAGTTCTGCTAGATCATCAGCATTAAGATTAAGCTGTTAACAGCTTATTATAAGCAGACTAATAGGCAGATGGAAATCATAAACTAGTATATTAATTAGAGACTAAGGCCATTTGTATCCTACTACTAGGATAATTAGAGTGAGCTCCTCCCTATTATAAACTACATGCAAATGACATTACCCTACATATCTATTAGAATGACCCCCTACTAACTTAAGTATAGAACAGATCTATGTATAAGTTGGGATTAGAACACCCCTAAGAGCACTAATCCCTAGGAAACCCTAAACTAAGAAGAAGCTAAAGCAGTTGCCAACTAAATGCACACTACATAGGCTCATGTAAAGGAGAACATAGTGAAATTGCAGGAAGAGATGTCTAAATATGCAAATTGACGCTAAAGGGCCATTAACTAGAATGTAGGTAATAGAGTATACCTATTAACGAAAAACCTAAGGAACTCTTGCCCTAGCTGTAAGTTAGCCTAATAATGGATTAGACCCTATATGGTGTTAGAATGGATTAGACATATGTTTTGATTAGAACTGCCTATAGGTTCTTAAATACATAATGTGTTCTTACTAGATGTCCTTATTAAGGCTCTAAGTAACCCCCTACCTAGACAAGAATCTCCTAAGCCTAGTAGTGAAGTTATAGACAGCCTTAAGGAATGGGAAGTTAAACGGATCCTTGCTGTAAGGCTCTAACAGAAGCAACTTTAATATTAGGTTAGCTAGGTTAGATATGATCTAGACCTAGAATAGTACCCTATAATGAACTTTAAGAACTCTCCTTATAAAATCTAAGAGTTCTACACAGAATACCCCAACCTCCTAGGTCTGTAGAATGATCTACCTAGATAGGTTACAGTAGGGGAGAAGGGAAAACCAAGCTATAATCACAAGAAGCACAGGCATAGCAAAGCAAGGAAAACAGCGTCGTTACTATCTATAACACTAATCTAATACCCTCTAAGTTAGGGCACCCTTAGCGTCATAGCCCTTATAGAGGCCACCCTTCCTAAACGTCTCCCTAGTGTTGCAACGAGCAGCTACCACCATGAGAGACAAAGGGTTAAAGTGACCCTATGTGAAAGACCAGACCTAAGTCCCCTCTAACATAGGGTCTTCATCCACCTAGGCCCTATAGGCCACCCTAACACCCCTATCCTCCTCCTCCTCATCCCCCTCCTTCCGCCTACCACCCTAAGTTAGGACAGCTAT
The DNA here is from genome assembly GCA_001662645.1 of Pseudogymnoascus sp. 03VT05. NCBI lineage: Eukaryota > Fungi > Ascomycota > Leotiomycetes > Thelebolales > Thelebolaceae > Pseudogymnoascus > Pseudogymnoascus sp. 03VT05. Next base: position 191,053 of record KV459357.1, on the reverse strand, counting down.
AGGAGTAGTAGTAGTGGGCAGTTTGCCTATAGCAGCTACTAACTCCCCTAGGAGGGCTAGGACGCTCTCCTGTTCTGTCTGCAGACAGTATAGCAACAACTAAATTTACTACTTAGAGTTAGTACTAAAACAAACAAGGGAAGGGGGTCTACTCACAGCTAGCCCTAACTCTAGGGCTGCCTAAGTGGCGCGTGCCTCTTTATAGAGGTTACCCTCTACCTTAGAGCAGAACTTAGGGACGCTCTAGGCAGCTAGGAGGGCTACCTAATTCACCTTAGTAGCAGTGGCAGCAACGTTAGCAGCAATGAGGGGGGTGGCCTCTTTAGTAGCATAGAGGGCTGTAAACTCTTCCCTAAGGAACTAGGGCAGCTTCTACTAAGGTTAGCAACAGCCAACTAAACTAAACACTAAACCCTATAAGAAAACCTACTAGGACGCAAGCTAAGTGCTGTGTAGTGTAGTACCTGCACTTAGAGCTAGTTAGAGACTAGACATAGTTGTAGGACTAGATCCTATAAGCTTTAGCCTAAAGGCAGTGTATATAGAGCACATAGAACACAGCTGTAAGGGCCCTAGAGGGGGCAGGAACTAGCATTTTCAGAATTAGGAATCTGTGATTCCCATTAGCCTAGCCTAAGTTATCACCACTGCACTAGCGCAGTTCCTTAACCTACTAAATCGTTTAAATGGGTTTTATATCTAAAAACAATTAATTAGTATCCTTCTCTATACGTCTAGGAGGGCTACTCACTAGTCTTAGGGGGGGGGGTTCGTTGTTGTTGTTATGAAGAAAACAACAGGAAGTAGGCGAACCTTAATTTTATATTCTAGCTTATAACAAAGCTGTCTGAATCAGGTTAGTGCACCCTCGCCCTTTAACAATTCTACACCTAAGGAGTTGGATTCCTTTTACCATTAATACAGGCCCCTACTGTATAATTTTATAATTAAACAAGTAGAATCTAGCGTTCGTAATCCTCTTAGACTTAATTCGCCTTACGCTACACACAAACTCACCTAAATAGCTTGCGCATGCGCTTTATAGACAAAGTACCCTCTAAAGGAGGGGGGTAGTGTAAGGATGCCTCCTTACTTAGGGTAGTTGCAGGTAGTGTAGGGATACCCCCTTACTATAATATTTAAGGGACTAGGGTTAGGGGTGTTATAGACTAGTTACGACGTTACTGTTAGGCACAAAGGCAATTAGCTAAGTTAGACCTAATACGGATATTTAAGGGGTAGGAAGCTGTAAGCTCCCCCTTTATCTTTTTTATATCCTTTGTAGTAGACCTATAGGATTACACTAACTTATATCCAACTTACACTCCTATATGCAACTACTTGTAATACAGTGCCTTATGTCCTTATAAGATAACTACTACTAGACCCCTATAACTGTTAAGCCCTTTTAGGTCTAATGACTAAGCTAAGCTTAAGACCTAGGAGCATAGGAGCCTAGTAGCTCCTACACCTTATAGTCTTAGGAGTAGGGGACGTTAGGGGATTAGTTAGCTCTAGGGACTTGTAGTCCTAGGACCTAATCACATTATAGGCCCTAATTAACTATAGGAAACAGATAGCTAGATAGTTAGGATAGTTAAGGCTATTTAACTATCCTAACTATCCCTTTAGCATAACGCTACTATATAAGTAGATTGTTAGTTTGTAGATAGGAGCTTTGTGCTTAACTTAATAACGTATTTCACGTACGAGTGGGCCACACGGACGAGTGGGCCACGAAAACACCAAAATTGACTATTACTGCCTACTACTACACCACCACCCTACATAATGACCCTTAATCAATTGTAATTGAATCCTCGCGCCTCTTGCACGTACGAGCATTATGGCCTATAATACCACATGTGCCACATCGTCGCTGTCGGCCTGTAGAGCCTACCTGCCGACTACTCTCACTTGCCACCTCCGTATAGAGTTGAGCATCAACCTCAGCACTCTGAAGTATATCCTCTCCCTCTCGTACGGAGAGGCTTCCCCCTTGCATTATACGCCTCTTGCGCTTCCTTTCCCTCCTCTTTTTCTGTTCATTTGCTGCTTGTAGAGCCTTAACCTCTGCCTTTAGTAGAACAGCAGAATGCATCATCATTTCCGCCCCTTTAACAAGGCAGCTAACAGCATTATTAATTAAGGTAGGAGAGCTGTTTTGATGTTGTACGATGCGGTTCTTAATGTGCTCTGTTTGAAAGTTAAGCTCCCTTATAGTTTAAGGGGTCTTTGAAGTCCAATTATCGCTCTTAACTACAGGAGGAGTTGGAGTTCTCAAGTGTAGATTCAAGTGAGAGAGGACACTCTGTGGCTTGTACGGAACTAGCCCTGTAGCTCGGAATCCGCTTTTAATGTTCTGCTCTGTAAATGTAGCTTTAAATGCTTCTTTAAATGCAGAGAGGAACTCAAGCTTTGTAATATGATTTAGCCGGTTCCGTACGAAGGTTTCAATCTGCTTTCCGTACGAAAGCTTTAGTGGTGCAAAGCAGCTTACATCAAGAGGCTGAAGAATGTGCGACGAGTGTGGTGGCATACAGAGGGTAATTATCTTCCGTTCTGTGCAGTAGTGTTGAAATTAAGCAGAGATGTGGCTCTCATGTCCATCGAGAATAAGAAGGCGATAGGTTCCGACCGTACGAGCATTTGTATGTCGATCGAAGTGTTGAATCCACTTGTACCCAATTGAATTTGAAGTCCACCCATTCTCACTAAGCGTAATTACCTAATCGTCTGGTAATCCTAAGTCTTCGTACCAAGCTGAGAGGTGATTCTGCGCCTTGAAAATAATGAATGGCGGGAGTGCCCATCCGTACGAATTGACACCTTGAATAATTAACACCCACTCTCTATTTCCAGGCTGTATAGTCTTCGGACGACTCTTTGCTTCTGAGCTTATAACCACCTTAGCAGTAGCAATAACTCCCATTGCAAAACCTGCTTCATCAAAGTTGTAGATATCCTGCTCTAAGATTCCGTATTTTGCAACTATGTTTCGTACGAGGGCGAACCACCCTTCAATTAACTTAGGATCTTCGCATTTTGCCCTTTTGTAATTGTACTTCTGACTAAACTTTGCTTTGAGTTCCGTACGACGCTTAATGAAGGTAGTAGTCCAGTTTATCCCAACAGGGCTTACGCCTCGTTCAGAGAGTAGAAGGTCTGCCATTTCTTGCACATCTTGTGGCCGGGGCGGAAATCCACGTGAATCTAGGTCAAGGATGTACTGAACAAGAGCTGACTCTTCATACGGAGTCAACTTCTGTAAGTTAGGAGTAGAGTTGCGTCGGGAAGTCATTCCATTCATTCTTCTGCTAAGGGTCATCCGTGGTACATCGTACGACAATGCAGCAGCTCGGACACTTTTAAATTGATGTTCCTTTAGTGCCTGAATAGCTAGAAGTAATCTATCCTCTTGATTAGAGGATTGGGCTTGTGTTGGTTGTGGCATTGTTAACGGTAATCTAGTTGACGCGTTTTGGTGTTTTCGTGGCCCACTCGTCCGTGTGGCCCACTCGTACGTGAAATACGTTATAGTATTTGTTATATACTAGTAACGTGTTTTACAAAAGCCTTTGTGTCTAATCCCCTACCTCCTCTAATAAGTAAACTATGTAACGAAACCTCTATAAGTCTTATAGTTTAAGACCTAGTGTTATAATGCTCTCCTTAGTTTAGAGTTTTCCTTAACATTACACATGTCCCTTTAACTAGTATAAAAAAAATTCACCCTAGTTAAAGAGTTTTTCTATAGTTTCTTATGTTAGATAGTAAGGCCTAGTAAATAGTAAGGTCTAGCTTATAATTATAGTTATAGTTATAGGATGTATATAAAAAGAAAAAGTAATAATTTGTTAGAGGGTAGTAATAATAGCAGATAGCTAATGCTGCTATATAGTAGGCCTATTATACACTAAGTTTAGACAAGTACTAGTTCTATGAAGGGTTTTTAAGTTATTTTGCTTTAGCTTTATAGAGTAGGAGTACGGATACAGCCTCTTCTCTAGGCTTACTAGTCCCACTAGATCTCTAACATAGAGGCACTCAAAACAGATCCTGAACAGATAGCTCTAGTCACCACAGCGCTTTCTGCCCCAAGGGAATCGAACCCTCTGGGTGTTCTGTCTTTACTGGTTCTCTTTGATATTTACTATGACAGTGCTGTCTGACGAGCTACGTTAACTACCTCGTACGACGACGACCTATCATGACGCGTCAAAATTCCAGTTACTTGTGTTACAGCCCAGATTTACATTCACACTGGACATGTCTCCGAGCCATGAACCATCATCGTGAAAGAAGTTCATATCGGGATCTATCGATTCAAATCCTGCGAACATATCGTTTGGTGCTTCGACTGGCGGGCTGGTGACGCTTTGCGTTCTTGACCAGAATGGGAATGCTGGACACCGACCGGGTTTTATCCGTTTATTACGAGGCTTAGCTTCGCTCTCAAACGCCGTTCCATGGACAGGCTCCGCGTCCATCGAACTCGCAGTTGAGGTAGTTTCTTAAGCCTTTCATAAGATGTCTTGACGTTTGAGAATATGGGACCCATCAGCGAAAACAGATCCCGACCAGCGGGAGCTTCTGTAGTCGAACCAGTGATGCTTTGCATACGATAGCAAAGCAAGTCGAGGTAGATCTCTAATCTGACTTTCTCTCTTGCAACGCACACGTCCCAGAGAGGGAGCTGCGGAGTGCCTATTGATAAAACGTAGAGAATATAGACGCTGCCAATTAAGCCCCACCATTGAGGCACTGCAAGTTTCGGATACTCTGAGAGGGGGAATGAAAGAAATGTCTCTACATAAGATCTCGCGGAGTCAAGGCAGGCCATTATCACGTCGTGCTGACTCGGCGTGGGGGGCGCATTCGCGCCACCTATCCTCTCCTTGTTTACCGTACCTTTACTTAGCATGTCCATTTCGTAGGCACGCGAGGTTGCAAGATGAGATGCCAGGCTTGTCGGCAAGCAGTCTGAAGGCTCGTTTGGTAGTACTTCGTATATTTTTGCTCGGAACGTTCTCAGATGTGATTGGACTTGTTCTGAGCTAGATGAGCACGAGTAGTCAAGATTGGCGGGGAGGAGCAAATCATGAAATTCGTCGCCGAGTCGCTGGGTCTGAAGAAGCGGGAGGATGAGAGCATCTGTCTCGTATTCTGGGTCCTCTGATAGGGATTGAGCGCATTGCATCATATACTCCGTATAATGAATATTGTTCGGTTTCCGCCATACCCACGCCGAGGCCGAGGAAAGGTAGTAACACCCAATATACACTCTTCTGGCTGCTCTGCTAAAGAATATATCATCTGATGTCCCACCAGCTGAGAAGTGATGATCTAATTGCAGCCCAGCCTTTCTAGCACTGGCCTCGCAAGGTCTGAGATCTAGTCCCATATCGATGCAGATGCTAATAGCAACATGAAGCAGCTGATTGAAGAGTCGTTCCTTTGGGATGTGGAAAAAGTGTTCCCAAGTGAGATAGATAAGAATAGCTTGCAGAAGATCAATGCTTTTCTCTCCTTCGATCATGACTGTCCTCAACAGCCGTTCGCGGAGGCTTCTTTCAAGCGTACTCTGTAATCCTGGATTCTCACGGGATGCTGCGGCAAGCACCGCGTGTAGAAGAAACGGTTGGTCTTGCCTCAGTGACTCGATTGTGGTCCCTTCCGGTACCACAACGAATGGGGAGTATTCACACATTTCCCGGTACTTCAATATGTACCCATTAGCAGCGTCCGTGGTAAGAATACCACATCCCAAGAGCTGTTCGATAACGTGCTCGTCCTGATCAACAGAACCACTGTCCGCTACTTGAGTGCTCGAGGAACTTGATGCGATTGGCGCAGCATAGCTGCTTAGACTCGGATTATCCGGACTGAGATTCTCACAAGACGACCCCTGAAGGGCCTGGAGCTGGGCGTTGCTCGCCTCTAGTTGCTTAGCCAAATCTGATAGCTTTGCCTCCAGGGCTTCGACGGTAGTGGGGTCATCGGGTGCCTTCCGCTTCTTCCGTTGTTTTAGCTCCTCGAAAACACAGCATGCACCTGACCTCTGGCATTTCTTGCAAGTGTTTCCGTCGTCTGAAGAAGGCAGGCACCTAACTTTCAGGTCGCGACAAGGCTTGCACGCACGTTCGGTCTTTCTGGGCTTGCTCAGGTTGTTATCCATGGTGCCAGCCAAGAAATAAGGTTGTGCATTGAACAATCATCGATATTGCATTTTGTAGGTAAACGGCCATGTGAGAGGCTCTTTCCAGGCTCTCTCCGAGGTCTACGCGGCATTCGAATTTGTCGCTTAATTTCTACCGGTCAGCGCCTGCTCTAAAAAATCAGGCGCTGAGGACCTGGTCCTGGCTTAATTAGACTCGGGGTAATCTAGGGCGTAGATATGTCTTGGCATCTAATGATAGGGCCGAACACAACGAGTCTAAATAACATATAGCTCCTGCTTCCACTGGATCCGGAAGGAATACCTGCATTTGTGAATATACCTCCGCACAAGCATACAAACTGCCACGGCGGTCTTTCTTCTTTGACAACTCCTGCAGAAATGACATAGGCGGAGACCTGGAGAATGAGCGGCAACCCCAGATGCCACTGGCAATAGTTGCTGATCCCGAATCCTTCGAGGATGACCGATGCTGGCGACCCCGCGATTCGCTCATGGATAGCCGTACAACGTTGCGCCATCACCGTTGGAGCTGCATTGAAGCTGCAATATGAGAGAGAGTGCGGGGTCAAAACCCAGTTCCTCGGAGGCCAAATTGCACAAATTTGGTCCCCGACGATCTACCCTTTGACTACAGATTCAGTATAACGTTAGACTCTCCGGTTCCACCTTGTCAGGTAGCACTACCGAGCTAGAAACCAACTTCGCATGTATTTCGATGCAAGGCTTTGGCCGTGGGTTGGTGGGATAAAATGTCTCTGGAGGAGCCCACAGAGTGGGGGGCCCTGTCTCAGTCCGCCTCTTCTTAAGACATGGCATCGAAGGAAGAGGGCTACCGCGTGTGTCCGGGACTCGCGCGACTTCCGAGCACTCCGGCCTGCCTCTCTCATTTTGATCTGCAATATCATCCTGGTGAGTTGGTGTCACTCGCCATGTCGGTGAGGTGGCTAGCCTTGGCTGCTTGCTGCGAACAGGATGACAGACATTTATTGCGGACTCAAGTGAGAGCTAGCTACCCCTCTTAAAAGGTTGGTCTTGGACGCCCAAGTATATTTTCTTCTTCTCACTTCTTATCGCATCCGTCGCCACGACAAGATCCACGCCCCTCTGTTTTGAAGTTGCTATCGTTTTCTTATACTTGCTACCGGCAAGATGCATTTCAAAGCCGGCCTTCTTTTGCCGCTGTTGGTAGATGCTGTCCTGGCACGGAGTCTCGCAGGGGATTACCAGAAGCCCAATGTCAACCGAGCCGTTTCGTATGCTGTGAAGGAACCACCGTTGACAACGGACTGGACCTACAAGGTTGGAACAAACCCTTGGCCCGAATATCCTCGGCCTCAGCTTGAGCGCGCTGAATGGCAAAACCTGAATGGAATCTGGAAATATCAAGATGCTGGCAGCTTAGATGCCCTCAATAACCCTCCATTTGGTCAAGAGTTGGCCCAAGAGGTCTTAATTCCTTCTTGCCTCGAGAGTGGCCTTTCTGGGATCCTAGGCACTAACACGATATTTTCGTGGTTCTCCACCTCTTTCAAAGTTCCATCGTATTGGTCTGGACAGCAGCTCCTACTCAACTTCGGTGCAGTGGACTATGAGGCAACTGTATTCGTCAATGGCCAGAAGGCTGGTTTCAACCGCGGAGGTTACGCTCGCTTTACCGTGGACGTGACGAAATTCGCATCCCCTGATGGAGAGAACGAGCTGTACGCAATTACCCATTTCTATACAAATCTTTGGTGGCTAACTGAAATGTCAATAGGCTCATTTTTGTGCACGATCCGACTGATAGTGACGGTGTCGTGATTCCAATTGGAAAACAGACGCTCCATCCCAGTCACATTTTCTACACTCCCTGCAGTGGAATCTGGCAAAGCGTCTGGATTGAGCCTGCCGCCGCTTCAAACTACATCACTCGGCTTGATCTAGATGCTAATATGCACGGCCAAGGTGAGATAAACAGTGGTGTATGTGGTATATGAGCTAACGTCACTATTCAAATAGTTAATGCCACAGTGCACAGCTCCACTGGAAAGAGGACAGCCGTTACGGTTACTGTCTCTGATAGTAAGACAAATAAACAGGTAGCCTCTTACAAAGGTTTCGCGGATTCTCCATTCCAGTTTACCGTCTCCTCGCCCAAGCTATGGTCCCCAGACTCCCCGACTCTTTATAACGTCGCCGTCAAAATGGGCAAGGATAAAATTACAAGCTACACTGGATTCAGGACTATTGCCAAAGGTGAAGTTAACGGAGTCGTTCGACCCGTTCTGAACGGAGAATCTATTTTCATGTTCGGAACCTTAGACCAAGGTTATTGGCCCGATGGACTATACACCCCTCCAAACAGAGAGGCAATGGTATTCGACCTGGAAACCCTGAAGAGCCTCGGTTTTAACATGCTCCGAAAACACGTAGGTCATCACTATCCAAATAACGAGCTAATAAGCTAATTGCATCCGACTGAAAAAGATCAAAGTCGAATCTGACTTGTTCTACCAAGCTTGTGACCAAATGGGCATTATGCTCATTCAAGACATGCCATCTCTCGGCACGAGGCAGCCAAATGCAGAGCAGCAAGAAGAGTTCACTCGTCAGCTCGAGATTTTGATCAACCACCACAAGAGCTACCCAAGTATTGTAACATGGGTGAGTGCAGTATTGCCAATTTTTTGTTTTACCATTACTAAACAATCCTTAGGTTATCTATAACGAGGGCTGGGGACAGCTGATTGATGGGTATCCCGAATTTGGCCTCACCGATCTTGTCAGGTCACTCGACCCAACACGACTGATTGACGCCACCAGTGGATGGCACGACCACGGGGCTGGAGACTTCAGCGTGAGTAGAAGAGCATAGTATCAGAGTTTTTTCTTGCTAACAAGCTCACTCAGGACAACCACCACTACGCCAACCCTCAGTGCGGTACTCCTTTCTATTCTATTGCATCCACGCCATTTGACCCCACCCGCATCGGATTCCAGGGAGAATTTGGAGGAGTTGGACTGAACACTACAATCGACCAGTAAGTTCACCCATCAAGTAATTCTAGCAGCTTCTAACGTTGTTCTCCTCTCTAGTCTCTGGAATGACCAGAATGCGATTAATGCCATCAACCAAACCTACGAGATCAACGAGTCGCTTGAGGCTTGGAATTACCGCAGCCATCTCCTTCTCAGCGAGCTTCTGGACCAGACCAAGATGTTTTCGTGCAACGGTGGAGTATGGACACAGACTACCGATGTTGAAGGCGAGGTCAATGGGCTCTTGACATATGATCGTAGAATCCTTAGGACAGACGTCAAGCAGTGGAAGACGGATATTCAGAATCTGTATGATGCTGCTAAAGCCCGACGCACCACTGCAAGCACAGCTCTTTGGGCCTAAAGATAATCGCACTGCGCCACAGGGCTTAATAATCTCAGTGTATCCGTTAGAACCTAAATATATATATATGGTTTTGGGGATCATGACTACTTCCTGTCTTGTAGGCACTGGTATCACTTTCTTTCGATTAAACTTCTGCATGCCAAAAGGCCCGGACAGAGGCCGTGATGACAGCCAGCGATTATAACAACTACGAGTAAAATGGAGGTTTTCAATCATTCAGGGCTATAATTATCATATTATAGCCTATTGATAATCTAGAGAAGTTGAGTTTCTTCCGGGCCGCCCGTGGCACTCGACCCACAACCCGCGACCCGCGATTTGACAGTAGGTTTCCTCCGTGATCCGCGATTTAGGATCCGCGATTTAGGATCCGTGATGTTATCACTTGCATACCAGACACCATCCGTGGCACCCGCGCTCACAGTGCTATAAGAACTCACAATTCATCGTGTATGTTACTATTTTTCTTTATACTTTATCTCATCGACGAAGAAGACATACTCTTGCAATTATCACTTTCGATTCCGATTTATCCAAAATGGCGCCCATCCAATTCGGGATTCTTTTGATTCCTCACCAGACTCTAGATGTCATTGGACCAGTCGGCATTCTCTCATCTTCTTCAATCTCCTACCTGAATGGAAACGGGGAGGCCATTGGGGAGACACTGGAATTCGCCGACCGTGGCCTTGATATTGAATTCCATTATATTGGGGAGACCATGGATGGGCTGACTGGAACGGCAAATTGTACAATTAAGCCAACCACCACCTGCGCGACATGTCCCAAGCTCGATTACCTCCTCATTGGCGGACCGTATCCCGAATTCTTCCTTAACGTACCTGACGTTTTCGCAAACTTCATTCGGGAACGCGTGGACGAAGTTACGAGTGTTTTCACAACTTGCACTGGTGGGATGGTTGCAGCCATGGTTGGTGTCCTCGATGGGAAAACTGCAACAACCAACCATCAGTATCTGGCAATGGCTAAGATGCATAAGCCAGACGTTAACTGGTCATCGAAGCAATGGGTTGTGGACGGGAAATTCTGGACAGCGGGCGGGGCAGTGGCTGGGATGGATATGTTTGCGCATTGGGTCAATGAGAAGTGCGGTCAGGAGGTTGCAGAGACTGGATACATGGCGCTGGATTTTGAACCTCGTGATGTAAACGGAAAACCGGTTCCTTTGAAGACAAGCCTAAGGGGTAACAATTAGTGACTCCGCGCCCGATAGGCTCTATCGCAGGAAGTCGTCGGATTAAGCCCTGACGATAAACATTGGGTATTTAGGTATTATAATGAGACCTAGAAAGCAGAGCAACTCAGTGGTGTTACACAGATACAGGACATCTTCGAATAAAATTCGGGTATTGATTACTATGTAATATGATGAGCCCTATGGACGCTTTCGTAGCCAGATTCCTGCCAGCTTCCCTAATCCCATTAAACGCCACCCATAAATTCGTGAAGTCGTCTCTATCTCCTCCTCGACGACCGCGTACTAGCAACCGGCTCGAAAGCGTCATCATCATCGCTAATCTCATCATCACTCAACTCTGCCTTTGCCTTCCCCTTGCCCCTCCCACCAACCTGGCTTCCCATCTGGCTGAAATTCAGCTGCGACTGAGTCGATGGTTTCGCTCTCGTCGAAGCAGCCCTCTTGGGTTGACTTTTCGGAACTGGCGCCTCGTCGAGCATGACTATATCCTCGTCGTCATCATCCTCGACGAACATTCCTGTGTTGACCTTCGACTTCGCAGGCGCCTTCTTCGGCGCAGGCGTCTTCTTTGGCGCTGCAGGTTTACGAGCAGCGGGCGCGGCACGCTTAGCTGGAGCTCGTTTTGCGGGAGCAGGTGCAGGGGCTGGGGTATTAAAGGGGTCATCGTCATCCTCCACAATTGGGCTCGCGACCCTTCCTCTCCGCCGGGCCGGTGCAGCTGCGGCAGGCGCAGGGGTATCATCCTCATCATCGTGCTCCCAGGCGCCAGGCTGGTCCTCCCACTCGCCCTCCATATCCGAATCCCAGTTGTCCGGCCTCGGCTTGAGCTTCCTGGATGTCCGGCCGCGCCGCGCAAGCGTCCCTTCATGGAACTGTTTGTCTATCTGAGCTGCGTAGCGCGCCATGGCAGAGTCAAGGTCCTCTTCGTCGTCCTCGAGGGATAGTAGTGTCTGTACCTGCCCCTCAAGAGACTGGTCCACAAAGACTTGCATGGCATGCTTATCGTCCTTGTCCACGAACTGGCTGACGGCGTCACCGAAAGGCGCCTGTGGGAGGATCTTGAGGCTCTGCGCGTTGAGAAACTCTCGAACGAGCTTGCTGACCTTGACATTATCGATGGATAAGTTGGCTAAGACGGACTCCTCAGGCATGTCGGCCGCGCCATCTTTCTTGCTATTCGCGCCTCCCCTGCTCTTGCGTCGCCAGAACTGGATCACATCATTCACGTTGGCAACCTTGCCGACAAAGCGGTTGGAAAAGCGCTGTGGGTTTTCGCAATCGTAACGCCCACCCTCGGGAGCCGTGTATTCGACTTTAAGGCGTACGAGGGGAAGGGGGACCTCGATTGGCTCGTCGCTGTCACCGTCTTGGATTTCCAGCCAGTCACGTTTTGCCTCTTCAATTAGGTCTTCGACAACCTCCATTAGTCGCCGCGTGAGCTCCTGCTTGTTTTCCTTCTTCTTGTCGAGACCTTTGAAACGCCGATCATCAGCGAGAACGATCTCTTTCGTAATGAACGGCCGTACTGTTTTGATGCGGTGCTTTTCAACGGTGAATTCTCGGCCAGTTACGTTCAAGATTGCCACATGCTTTGGTACAGCTTCTCCTGGAACTAGGGACGTGGCAACTGAAGATCCGGGCTGCATAACATGGAATGAGGTTTCCGGGTTATACTTTGGGTCAATGAGGCACTCGTGCTCATGTCCCCAAACGACCAGGTCCATAAATTCGGGCAAGAAGTTTTCCGGCAGATATCCCGTCTCGCTGTGAGCATGGTGGTTCTGGTGAACGGCCATGATGTTGAACCAATCATCCTGCTGCACTCCAGGCTTAAAGAACGTCACTTTCCCGTCCCTGAAAGTTCTGAATAGCCGCTCATCTCTGACATTGCTCATGCCATATAATGCCAGTTTCGTCTGCCCTTTTTGTAGTAGAACCGGTTTTATAGCAATATTATCCGACTCTGGCGTCCGCCCAAAGTAGTTCAGAAGCCCCGAGACTTGCAGAAGATCGAGCGAGCAAAAGTGTCCATCTCCGGACGGATCGTCGTGGTTTCCATGTATAGAAAAGACCGGTATGGCGACATTGATATCGGGATCTTCGTAATTGACGTGATTAAATGCCCCATCAAAGACTTCGTTTGCATCGCTCAGCATCTCGAGCTCGCACGGTTTATCGCCCAGGCAGGTCATCCGAAGAGAGCGCATGACTTGGTACATTGCCTTTCTGGAGGGCTTGTTGTCGTGGAAAAGATCGCCGGCGAGAAGGACCATGTCGACCTGTACTTATCAGCTTATGACTCTCTGTGACCGAAGGTGGTGCCCACATCTTGTGTCTTCGCAAGGGTCAGAACTTCATGGAAACTCTTCCAGCTGTCATCCTTGCGAATCGGATCTCTCTCCTCGTAGCCAACATGACTGTCCGTTGCAACCAGTATTCGTATAGTATCGGCGTCTGCCATGATGTTAGGTTTGTTCACCGGAATCTCTGGAGCAGAGGGGGAATATTACCTCCAAGTTCAGACATCCTGCCGCCTGCCTAGTCGCAGGCACTCAATGCCCACGTCTGCGCAAATTTTGCTTCAAATCTCCATAGAAAAGATAGCTCCTTAATTTCCACGCCAAAATTACCCTCAATAATATTTTCTGGTGAAATTCGGAGGCGAAATGTAAAAAGTTATATAAATTCCCAAGCTCTTGCTCTGCCTCGAAGCGTCTAAATCTGGGGAAACGCGACCACCGAACACTAGCGCGGATAATCCCTGCCAATCTTCCACCCCTTCCGAAATTTATCGCAACACAGCTCCTCTACGACGACGACCTCATCCAACTCACGAGTCAATCACCACTCGCAACCATGCTCCCGACACGAGTTCTGCTGGCGCGGTCAGTCTGGAAAGGTATGCTCTTCGCCATCCCATCCATTCGCCCCAATTGAACCCTCACTAACTTGCTCGCTCGCAGGACCACATATCGTCCCGTAAGCCTCCCACAGCGACCGAACCCACGCACACCCAACGCAGACCAAGACTAACAAGCTAGGCTTCCAATCGTGCGCTATGCAGCGGGCGAGAAGGTGGTCCCCATAAGGACGCAGCAGCGCTCGGCGACGATTCTGCCGAACTTCGTGGGGCTGAAGTTTCAGGTGCACAATGGGAAGGTGTACCACGATGTCACGATCACGGAGGATATGGTGGGACATAAACTGGGCGAATTCAGCACGTAAGTTCTCTCTTACTTCAGTGGAATGGCAGTGGCGAATGCAGATGGTTGGGCTGGATATGGGCAGCTGGATGAAGACGCTGAGAGAGGACCGAGTGAACTGAAGACCTTGACTAACTGTGGCTATAGGACGAGGAAGCGCTTTTTATATAAGCAGAGTAAGAATAAATAGATGGTGTATACATGGGAAATTTGATGGCGTTTGGGTGGTCGCTGTATGATAGCGTTTTGTACGATATGGTACACTAGGAGCTTGTAAGAAGAGAAAAGAATACACAGAATACAATCTACAACCAAGCACCCGAGAACTCTTTGCACGTCTGTGAACCATCAAAACACAATAGCGCCAACGTGCGTGCGGTCACGCTGTCTGCCTATCAGCAGCGGCTCAGCTTATGGTAGTACAATACTGATGCTGCCCAAAAGCCATGCCAGACCAGAGTCGATATAAATTATTCCGAGTAAACAACTTGGACAATACAGCCCTGAGTGATTGAGAGCATTGACGTTCTCATAGTTGATGTACACTGTGCTATTGCGAACAGTCACTCTTCAATCTTTTGGGCGGCATAAACTCTCGAAGATTAATTCTCAATAATCTCAATTTTTTACTACTCTATCGACACACAGATCGGCTCCCCCTGCCTAACGTCCTCGGACAATGTTTCCACCTTCAATGCCCCGAGAGGCCAAACAACGAATCGAACAACGAGCAGCACACACACGAAGAGAACAATCTGAAGCGAGTCTCATACACAGCATTCCCATAACCCTTCACTTCGTCTCCTCCGTACTAAAAGCAGTGGCATCGGGAACACCGTGCCAACCCACCCAACCATTTCGTAGCCACAAAAGAAAAAACAAAGCAGCCGTAGGCTCATAAAATATCATAATCTCCGTCTCGTGCTGCTTCCTACAGCTCCTGATATACCGCTAAACACCCCGTATCACCACTCAGCTGCTTAAAAGTCCCAGAAGTCGCCGCCTCCAGTCTGTGCCGCCGAGCCGGCCTTCTTCGGCGCAACACCCTTGCTGAATGCGGTGCCGGCGCCGTTAATACCGCCCTCCTGCTCGCCGTCCGAGTCATCACCGAAACCCCAGCTGCGGCCTGCACCCTTCTTGCCGCCCATGCCGTCACCACCGATAACAATGCCCTTTTGCTTCTGCTGACCACCGCGCGAACCCAAGGGCGCGACCTCTTCGCTCAGCGCGCTAGGCTTGGGGCGGATAGGAGATGCAGCAGTGATGGGGATGTTCTCCTTCTGGTTACCCGCAGGGTTCTTGGGGGCAGGGGAGTCATCTGTCATCGTGAAATGGGGATCGAAGTCCTTGTGGCGGTCCTTAACGTTCGCAATATTACCGAGAGGACGTTGGGCCTGTGGCTTTATGGGTGTGTTTTCGTCAGTCATGGTGAAGTGCGGGTCGAAGTCCTTGCTGCGATCCTTCACGTTGGCCAGGTTGCCGACTTCGCGCTTGTTGCTGACTTCAGGCGATGCGCCATCCTCAGTGTACAAGTTGTTCTTATACAGGCCTAGGCCGTTGTTGGAGCCTGCCCCACGAGGACGACCGATCAGTCTAGGCTGGCCCTCTGGGATTCCGTCATCCTGGAACTCGAAGTGAGTCTCCGCATCTTTGCGTGGCTGATCCTGCTTTGGCTTGCGGATTGGGGAGTCTGGAACCTCATCGTCTTCGTTGCCCCAGTGCACGGCATCTTGTGCCCGAATTGCGAGCCCCTTTGTTGGCACGGACTTTGCAGGTGTGTTGAAGTCATCGAAACCCCATGACGATCCGTGCCTGCTCTTGGGCGGTTGGCTCTCATTTGGCTTTATTGCGGTTGTGGTATCGCCAGATGCAATTCCCGAACCAATGTCAAAGTGATTATATTTCTTGGGGTTCGGTTTGGTGAGGCTGATAGTAGACTTATGTCCGGTCGATTGCTTGATAGGAGTATTCTCATCGGTCTCAAAGATCCTCGAGGGGTGGTAGTTCTTTCCCGCTCCAAT
Source organism: Pseudogymnoascus sp. 03VT05 (assembly GCA_001662645.1). NCBI lineage: Eukaryota > Fungi > Ascomycota > Leotiomycetes > Thelebolales > Thelebolaceae > Pseudogymnoascus > Pseudogymnoascus sp. 03VT05. The sequence continues at coordinate 175,044 of KV459357.1, read as the reverse complement.
CTTTGGGGCAATGGCGCCAATAGCAGAGTGCCTGTGGGATTCCGGGCGGCTATCCCTCGACGCAGCTGAGTTATCCTCGTCGTCGTTATCACCGTTGTCGAAGATTCTTGATGGCATGTAGTTCTTTCCGGCTCCGGCTTTGGGCGCAATGGCGCCTACAGCCGAGTGCTTGAATGGAGACTCTGAGCGACTCTCGTTCGCTGGCGCACTCGCATTCTCTGAATCTTGGCCAACAAATAGATCATGGTAGTCGCGTGGCGGGGGCTTCGCCGATGCGCGTGGGGCAATCACTGTTGGCAATAGCTCTGGCTCCTCGTCCGCCTCACGGGGCGCGAATAGGGATAATGACGAATGTGGGTCGCGAGTAACGTTCGTGGAGTTTTCGCGGGACCTGCGGAGGACTTCGCCCTCCTTCTGATATGGAGCAGCTGATGGCGCAGCAGGCTTCGCGGCTGCAACAACGCTGGATTGGATCAGCTTGACCTGGTCCTTTCCATCACGTATAGGCCAGTTTCGTCCAGTCTTTCCGATCACATCGATCAACTTCAGGAGCGAGCCCTGGTCCCAGTTCAGTCGGATTTGGGTGATTTTGCCGTTCGCATCGAAGGAGACAATGTGGATCTAGATAGCCACGTCTGTTAGCGCTCCCATACAGCAGCAGGTAGGATCGATCGAGCAACATACAACTAGAAATGTGACCTCGCGATCGGCGAGGAAGTTGTCGTCAATCCCGGGAAGATATCCTCCTCCTCCAGTGAGGAACTCAAGAGTCAACTCGGTCTCAACAGCCAGAGAGCTTGATCCATCAACAACGTCAATGATCTTCTCAGACTTCTTCTTGATCTTTTTCGATTGGGTGTTCAAGTGCTTGATGATCTCGGCTGGGCCGTGGAAGGTCGTGAGCGTTGTAATGTAGTGGAGCGAGGCATTCTCAGCCAGGAAGCTGGAGTTTGGCGTCGCCAAGTACTGCTGGTAGGCAGCTTGAAGCGCCATCTTGTCCGCGGTGTGGGAAGGACCTCAGAAGGTAAGAGTATCCCGTTGGTTACGCGATGTAGTTCGAAGAGTCGCGTCGAGCAGAGATAGAGTGGTGAGCGCTTTCTTCTTTGACAGAATGGCAGAAACAGTGGAGGGTTGTGTGTGGGATATGGGAGGGGAGACGTGTTATTCTTTTGCGACGCGACTTCCTTAGTGGCTATAACCGCGGTTAATATATCAACTTTAATATTTATCCACCACAGTGAGGCCAGAGAAGGAGGAGATCAAACAGTATTTATTGTTTACAATGTACAGGGGGCTAATTCGAAGAAAGTGTTTCAAGGGGAGAGTCTAGCTTGGCCTGGATCGTTTCGTCTCTTTTTGCGATTCCAAAATTGGCAACCCTTATCACGTCTCGAAGTGGCCTAGCAACGGATTGTCAAAACGCCTAGCAACGCCTAGCAACGAGCCAAAATTCGCGTTAGTACGCGTGTTACAGGCACCAGGGGCCATGTGCTAATGTTTTAGATTTTCCGGGGTATATTCTGGCACGGAACGACGCGTCAAAACAAGCGAATCACGGGCAAGAGTAGTCTGAAGAAGACTGTTGAAATGCGGATTGTTCTTTATTCCATGTGAAGATTGAGTATATTTATATCACTATCTGGTTCTGATGAAAGGGAACCAACCTATCCCGTCAATGAGAAAAGAAAGGCTCCCCGTGTCCGAGCTCCAGACCATTGTTGCCTTTACTAAAGAAATGGCTCTGGGCACCTGGGCACTGTCCTCCCAAAGAAAAAGAAAAAGAAAGGCCGCCCATGTCCGAGTCCTGAATAAGAATTGCCGTCAATAAAGAAATACCCTTTGAGTACCAGACTCCAACCACACACAAGAACCAAAAGCCTCAGTAGCAGCCCCTCGTTGCCCTTAGTCCTTCTCCAACGGACGGAATGCGCAGGCTTCCCTTTCTCTTTATGGCCCGCCTGGAAAACCGCAAGTCCAGGCAGGATGTAATCATGTGAGAATCCGTAAGTAAAAGCCTATTGCTGCGTCAACGTTATATTTGCAGATGGGGATTACAGACTTACATGGCCCTTGCATCCCTCAATTGGGAAGTTAGCTGGACCCTGGTTGAGGGGCGACAGAGATCCACCGATCCCCTAGCGTCCCGTAGGGTTTATTATTGCCAATATGTCTGCCATGTGTTAGCTTTCAAACGAGGGGTGAGCACTGACCGGATTGAGCAACTTCATATCCCAATTTGCTTTTGATGGCAACTCAGAGATGGATGACTGTTCCCTCAGGGGGTCTATATTGGGAATCAAATGTCCCTTGTGGTGCTCCCTGTATTCCGTCAGCATATGGGTCACAGTGGGAAGAAACTCACAGGCGAGTGCTAAAGCCAACGTCATCTCTCACTCCGATCTGTTCTTCTCCTCGCAGAGGTAAGTCTGTGGAACTGTTAGCAAAACACAATAGTAAGGAGTTCTTCACTTCTCTCTCTGCCATTTTCTGTTGATCTCTGTGAGGGCTGGCTTGATGTCTGTGGATGTGTTTTTTTCGGGAGAAAGGTCGACCTTATATCTACAAGCGCGTCCTTTCACATCCGATCATCTCGCCACCTGTTTTGAATTCATTGTTTCAGGGCCTTGTTATCAATTTAGCACAATGAATATGCAGCGTTGCGTGACTCCAATGGACCCAATACCACTCATTGAGTGCTTTGTGACGCATTGAAAGAGAACATTTGGGTCCATTGTTCAGATGTGTCAGTGAGAGACACTATCCTTTATGTCATTGGGATTGGCGATTGGCGGCGCAGTTTATCTTGTTTGGATGGATAAAGGAGCATTGTCGAGATGGGATTCCACCAACAATCTTCAAACGATAGCGCCTGTTAAACGAAGTCCAGAGCAGGAGGCACAGCAGCCAATTTATATTGCCTGGAGGCTGGTGGTTATCGAAGTAGAACAGCGCCTGCCAATCTAGGTTTGCAAGTGCAAGCCTATCAATCAATGTATCTTGCCTGGGGACCGATGGCCAGGCATCCCCGAGTCGGAGGCAAGAGGCGACGAAAAAATGAAGTGCCTGGAACAACTCGCTTGGTATTCGGCATTGAGCTCATTGAGTGCACTCGACCAAAGTCTTCCGTCTTCAACCTACTGACCCAGTGCAAACATGAGATTCACTGTGAGAGGCTTTGTCCGTGTCATATGCTGTCTGTATCTTCCAGTGGATGAAACCAAGGAAGCAAATACCACGGATAGACAAAAAGATGATGACTGGTTAAAACCTGTCTCGGGTGCTGGAGTCATTTCTGAACTTGATGCTGTTCCTGTATCTCGGCCAGCGAGATCGACACTTTCTCGAGGCATCAGACGTGCTTCAACAGCAATCACAGGCCGTCTGCCAACGCCTAATCTTTCAGTTCCAACCGAGCTTCCCCCAAGGCGATCAAATAATAACCAAGAGGATGCTTCGACGCAGACAGGTTTCGACGACTGCCTTGGGCAAAACGGTTCTCAAACATCGCGACATCGGACTTCTCTTCCTACAAATCTCCGAGTTGGGAGGGCTGTGCTATCAGGGTCAGTAACAGATAAGAGGAGGATAGGTCGATGCAGCCCAATAATGGAGGAACAAACTGTTGCCGGGCAAGTGGATCTACAGGAGTCCCAAGGGCATGACGTTAGAGAGAAGCAAGGTGCATCCATATTACAGCGCCCCAGAGAAAACGCTGTTCGGAAAAGGACAGAAGCAGCCCAGCAGTACATCGCATACCACCCAGGGAACTAAAAGTCCTCTCCACAAGTCTTGGTTTATAGCCTGGACTGAAAATAATTTTGGTTCAGTGAGAGGATGTGATATGAGAAACCGCCGAAGCTAAAAACCTGCAGAAGGGCTGTACATAGCAATAGTGTTCGTAGGAACTATAGTACAAGTAACGACGTTCAATCGATCACTCAGTGCTCGCAAATGGAACTAAAGCGATAAATTCTATAAGTTTAAATTGCTGATACAAATCCTAAGTTATATTGTTGTCCGTCGTCAGACTTCGAGGAGTATAATTATATGTCCGTGCGTCCTTCTCTCCCACAACTTAATATTCACATCATGTGACCACGCGTATCGCCCTTGCATTAACGCGTCTGTCGCATAACTCAATGTGCACATAAACACACATTCCAATGAAATACGATGGAATCGCGTCGGGTCATTGCCGACTCAGACGATGATTGCTCGTCAATAAGTGCCGAGAGTTCCCCTCAAAAAGACAGGCCAGTCGCCCCAGCCGCACTCCTCAATGGCACTGTAACAGAAGCCACCCCGCCATCGGTTTTGGAGCCAGCGCTACGGCTAGGAACAGGCTCGACAGGTTTGCCTCCAATGCTCCGCAGTACCAGTACCCAGTCATGCTGACAATCCGTACAGATTCTGTACTCTTTGAACGAATCCGCAGTGATTATTGCGGTGTTCTTGACATCACATCCACAAACGAGTCAACACCACAACTCTCCCCACGTCCGCCAGGGCTTGACGAAAGAATCATAAACCAAAGAATGTCTTCTTCAGTATCCCAGGAAAACATCAAGAAGCTCAAACGGAGCAAAACGATGTATGGCTCGTCGTTTACCTCTATTTCAGAGCCGACTACCTCCAATAAGAAGGCAAAGCACTCGAAAAGTATGAAGGCATGGGAAGGGACGACACAAGTTACAAGCCCCGACCAATCTAAAGAGCTTCAACACGAGAATAAAGGCGGAGAAGAAAGGGAACGGGATGAGTGGGACTTCCCAGGCAGCAGTGCTCCGGGTACTTCAGCTGCAGTTCTGAGGAATACGCGGCTTGAGAAAACAATGGCTGAAAGAACAGACGAGTTGGAGGTCCTGGGGAGCATTTCATCCAACGGGCCCTCGGAAATAAATGATATGGGCACAGAGACCGGAAGTAGTGGCTTAATAACTTATGGAAAGTTGAGGAGGACGAAGACAACGGGCAACCAAGTGCCAAGTTCGTCACCATACGTGGAGCCACAACGAAGAACAAAGGATGACAGCGAAGCGGCCTTCGAAAACAAAAAAAGGAAAACTAGGCAAGGGGGCGAAAATGAACTATTTCCCATGCTACCAAAACCTAAGAGGAATAAACGAACCCAGCCCGCCAACGACGAGACTCTATACAATGCGAGCGTCGCCGTGGTTGAGGAACCAAAGCTGCCACGGCTTAGCGCCTTCCCAGTGTCCTTGTCACCGCAACTCCGCCACGAAATCGAGAAGGCCAGCACGGAACCAAGCAGCGTTCAGGTTCCTCGTAGTATCAGCCAAGAACTTCGAGCTCAATTAACTTATGGCTATGAACATGTTTCAAATGATGTCGGCATCAGCGAAGGCTCTACCGATCAAGTCACAATCGTCAAAGCAACAGATTCTGACAAGGTAGGTTCAGATCTCGCAGCTCACAAATCTCCGAGAGGGGCTGTTCCAAACAGCCCTCGCGATACTTCACAGGATGACTTAGCCGTCCCAAACGAGTCTTCCGAGTTGCCTTCATTCGACAAAGGTATTACTACGACGGTTATGGTGAATATGTTGACAAGTAGCCAAAATAAGGGGTACATGCACTATGGAGCGGCCTCTAGCGATAACAACCACATCTATTCATTACCAGACATGATGGAGCCAGCCAGAGCGTTCAAACTCACAGATGCATCCAGCACCGTTCCAAATGAGACTCCTCGTCCAGACCGTTCGGCCGTTTCTTCCGCCATAAACTCAACGGAAGCAACCTTTCCACTTTCGTCATCTCCTGTCGTCAATTCAGGTAGGAAGATCAAGAGGTCAAAGACTGGGCTTTCATCCTCGGCAAACAAGCCGAATAAGCAGAAACTATCTCGTCACAAGTCTATGGGCCATTCCGATAGAGAAGCTTCTGTCGACGAACTCGCACTTTCACAGCCGCGACACCCAATTTCGCCCATTCGTGCCACTCATACCGTATCGACTGAGCCTCTGAATGATAAGGAAATTACAATTGTTGACCTTACGGCCTCCGTCAATCCGCCCACGAAGCGGAAAGCGCACGATGCTGATCTTCAAAGCTCACAGGATTTTGGCCAGGTAACGGAAATGTACCAACCGCGTCTCAGTGCGAGGAGATCGAAGAGCATGAGCGCCAAAGCAGACATTATTGCAAACGAAGAGTTTGCCAAGGGGTTGCCCATGAAGAGAAAGAGGAGTAAAATTACCAAGGCGAAGGAGGTCGTAGAGGAGTCTTCGGCTGATGAGATTGGCCCCTCTGACGAATCAGCGCAGATCCAAGCGGAGGAAACTGAAAGGCCAAAAAATAGGAGCAAAGAACCACATGCTCTCCCCGATACGCCCAAGTCTGGAACAGATTCACACAGTGAAGTTGTTGAAGTTGACAAGGTTGAGCCCGATAAGCGCCGGGGACGACCTTCAAAGGCTCCTGGAGAGAAATCGGCGCCAATAATCGAAGATTCTGACATGGACGACGATGAGATTGAAGCCACACAGAAGCCTGTGGGTAAGAAAGCACAGAAGGCTCCATCTAAACCGAAGGAAATTGAAGCCACTCAAAAGCCTGCGGGTAAGAAAGCACAGAAATCGAAATATAAATCGAAGGAAATAGTAGCAAGTGATGAGGATGAAGATGATGATTCAGGGGATGCCGACACGGTCCATGCACCCAGTCGCACCAATCCCACGAAGCCCACCACTCCTGCACCACCCCAGTCAACACCACCTCCGAAACCGACGAAGGAGTTGCAGACACCGAGCAAACCGTGCACGCCGCATAGTCCTCTGCAGAGTGGGAAGGTGCCATATAGGGTTGGATTGAGTAAGAGGAACCGCATTGCGCCGTTGCTGAAGATTATCAGGAAGTGAGAAGAGAGATCTGGGAGGCGTTTTTTGGACTGGAGAATAACGATACCCATTTGCTTGTTTTGACCCTGAAAAGGGGTTGGCTATGATGTATGACTGGGTGGGTTGTTTGCTAGCTTGGGGGCATGATTATATTACTCTGCTACTAGCCATGAATGTGATCTAGTCATTATTACAACGAGTTCGAATGATATATTCTTGTGAAATATATGGACACCTGGTGAACTTATATCGCACATGCACTGTCACAAACCATGTCACTTACGTTACTCTGCTAATAACTGTGAACTGTCAATTGCAACCTAGCATTATAACGAATAACCTAACGATAACCTCATAAAATAAAAGCACCGATAATAAACTAACGCGATACACACGACAGTGAGTCCGCATCGCACTGATGTTGCCCTTACTCATTGTCTTCCAAAGCCAATACTGACGACACACGCTCCACCACAAAGCAAGTAACAATCTGCCCTACAATAATGAGATCATCTCTTGCACCCTCAATATTGAATCATCAAGATCTCGGCCTACTTCTACCGCCTTCGCCTTAACATCGTCGAAGTCCTGAATCTCGAAAGTCTTATTTCGCTGCTCCATTTCCGTTTCCAACCGGATCAACAACTGGTGTAGATCACGGGTTTTTTCAATCGCAGTGTCTGTCTCTAGTCTTGCTTGGATCCTAGCCTGTCTGAGAGGCTCATCTTTGTTGTCGACTAGGGAGCTGTTGTCCGCCGCATTGGTTGAGTCTGTGGAACTGCTTGTGTCAATATCACTTTCTGGGGTGATATTCCCGCAGCCTACGCATTTTCCCATCTTGTAAAGCTGGTCTTTCTTTTGTAATTCGGCTTTCTCAGGCTCTTCGCGAGGCTTCTCTCGTTCTTTAGGTCCGGTTGATTGGTCTCTGTCCGGTCGGTTATACCTTTTACGGTACTCCTTTTGCGCCTCGCGAAATAGGCTCACAAGATCTAAGTTCGAAAGCCTCATAAACTCCGACTTTGGGATCTTTTCATAGGGCGTGATCTTTGCTATGCAAAGCAGCTCTACCTGATTCAGTTGGGAAAGCTCCTCAATAGACATACTAAGAGGTACGCATTGTGGAAGTTCGAGGGGTGGTATAGGGAACTTCTTGAAAGATTCGCCCCGTGCCATATCGAGCAATCCCTCAAGATGCGGTGGGTCGTAGGGCTTAAAAACATCGTCTCGTGCCATATCAAGAAGCTCTACAAGGTCCGACTTTCGAAGTTTCTCGAGGTACTCATCTGTCTCACTGCTCGCTTGGTGCAGAAGCCGTAAATTAAGTCGCTCCTTGTCCCCTATGGCGCATGCAGCAAGGAAGCTCTCCTTCGTATCGTATATTCCAGACTTCTTGGTTTCAATATGCTGGCCCATCTTCCCTTTCTTAGTTTTGGCTCTCCCCTCAACGAAGTCTGTCTTCATTGTTTTGACCTGCCCTTCAACTTTATCAAGCTGGTCATCAGATTCGAGTTTTGTCTTGTCAGGCGTCTCCTTGGGTCCCTTCGACTCGGGTTCTGTCTTAGAAGTCTTAGAAGGCAGCCTAGGAGACATATCTTTAGGTTTGCAAACTTGATTGTCCTCTTGTAGTTTGGCCTCGTGCACTTTATGAGACTTCTCTTTTTCCACATGACGTGAGACTTGATCCTTCGAGGCGGCTACTTTATACTTCTTCAAATCCTCACTTCGTGCCTCGCGAAGCAGGTCCACGAGATCCGAGTTGGGAACCTTCATAAACACTGATTTAGGAATCCTATAGTAAGGAGTGACTCGTGCTACGCGAAGCAACTCCATAAGGCCCAGTTTGGAAAGCTTCTCAAGGGGCATATTCTGTGCCTTAATAGACGGGGTAGTAAAAGATTTGCCTCGCGCTATGTCGAGTTCCTCCGCGAGATTTGGCCCCGGGGGCGTTAAAGCATCTTCTCGTACTGTGTCAAGAAGCTCTATAAGGTCTGACTTTATAAGCTTCTCTAGTGACTCGTTTGATGCCGTGCGAAGTCGATATTGGAGACCACTGTACAATCGTCGCCTCTTTTTCTTCTCAGCTTCGGTCTCGGAGTTCCACTTCTTGATTATGTCAACCTCCCATTTTTCGGCTTCGTTCCTTTGGTCGAACTTCGACTTCTCGGCTTCGGTACTTTGGTCAACCTTCGATTTCTCGGCTTCGGTCCTTTGGTCAACCTTCGACTTCTCCATGCTACTACGAGGCTGGTCTATAGTCCCATAGTCATTCTCCTGATCTTGGCTTTCCGAATATCTAGGTGGTTGCTCGCCATCTGTACAAGGTTGCTGTGGAAGCGCTGATGTCTCCTGTTGGCGTCGAAAGCACTCTTTCCAGTTGCGTTTTGCCATGTTTGCAGCAGAGTAATTGAGAAAAAAACTGCTACTAAGGTGATAATTATTATGTCTCTTGTATTTTTGCGAAGGTTATGGCTAGGTTTGTAGTTTTAGAGTTACCACAAAGAAAGTAGTGCAGGGGGGGATGAATATATAGGAAATACTTACTCGCATGATAATTAAACCTAATCATATGTTATACTTACGTCGCTAGCTACAAAGCTAGATACTTCGTTTTAGGTTACTAAAATAGGCTTTAAAGCATATAACTCTCTCCTAGCGAGGCTAGATTTAGTACTTGACTAATATTAGGCACAAGAGGGGTGGCACGATAATAAGCCTCTCACTACCGCTAACTAACGTCGCTGGCGTGGGGATAGCTTCACGCCATTGACGGGTTTTTACCAAGGTATGGGGTGGTGGAATGTTGGTTATTTTGGAGGGGGGTGGTATGATTTTTGAGGTATGGTGTGGGCATTTTCATCTCGTCCGTCCCTCCCCATTTATCACCTTCTCGTTGTGCTCTCTTCCTAGTTATTGTTATATCTATCGCTCATCACTATCGTCTCTATTAAACCCAAGACACTCGCTCAGCCACCATCATGACACCCTTAACCACCCACCTCCTCTCCATCCTCCTCTTCTTCCTCACCCTCACCCTCTCCCAACACTCCCCACCATCCCACTCCCAATCTCAACCCAAATCCCAATCCCAACCCACCACCACCCCCCCCAACAACCCCCCCCTCACAACCTGGACCTCTCTAATCCTCACTCACCACGGCGAGCGCCGCCCCCTCCTCACCCACCCCCTCTCCCCCCCCTTCACCCCCCTCGGCGCCCTGCAATCTTTCTCCTCCGGCTCCATCTTGCGACGTCGCTACCTCACCGGTCCTGCGGCGCATAACACCTCTTTCGTCCCTTTACACGGCTTCCACAAAAACTACATCGATAACCAGAGAGTCCAGGTGATGTCGGCACCGGAACAGCCTGTGGTGGCGAGCGCGTGGGCGTTTTTGCAGGGCTTGTATCCCCCTGTTGATGCGCCGGCGGCGGTGGGTGGGAGTCCGAAGGCGGGGGGTGGGGGGTGGGAGGCGCCGTTGGGGGGGTATCAGTATGGACGTGTTGAGACGGCCGGGGGGGGGGATTGGAATCATATTTGGGTTGCTGGTTCTGATCGCTGCGCCTTGCACGCCATATCTACCGCGGCGCAGATAAATAGTAGTGTTTATATCAACACTACTCAGACCAGCGCGCCGTTTTTCGCGTCTATGATCCCAAATGTGTTTGGGGGGATGCTGCCAGAGTCGATGGTGACGTATCATAATGCACCCGCGCTGTACGACTACGCTGCCTATGCGACGTTGCATAACTCCACTGTTGCTGCTACCCTCCCTGCGTCGGCGCTGGCGAGGTTGAAGGCGTTGGCTGCGAAGAGTATCTGGGGTGCTTACGGTGTGCAGAGAGGTACGGGTGAGGGGGAGGGGGGGGATAGCGAGCAAGACGCCATCCTAAAACCCATAGCCGGCCGCACATTCGCCGAGCGCGCTCTCCATCTTTTGACTCGCACAACAACCCCCAATCGACCCGGGGAGTTGCATTTACTCTTCGCTTCCTCCACACCTTTCGTGGGGTTCTCAGCTATCTCTGGGCTCGCGGAGCACGATGCAAGGTTTAAAGGGGTGGTGGAGCCGGGGAGTATGATGGTTTTTGAAGTTTTTTCGTATACTGACCCTGGGGCGGGGAGGCCGGGAAAGGAGGATCTGTGGGTTAGGTTTTTGTATCGGAATGGGACCTGGGAGGGGGCGAGGTTGGTGAGGTACCCGCTTTTTGGACGGGGGAGGGGGAAGATGGATATGCGGTTTGAGGAGTTTGAAAAGGAGATGGGAGCGGTGGGGGTGGGGGTTCGGGAGTGGTGTGAGGTTTGTGGGGGGGGGACGGTGTTTTGTCCTGTGTTTTTGGAGGGGTTGGAGAAGGCGCGGAAAGGGGGGAAGGAGGGGAAGGGGAAGAATGCTGGTGGAGATGGGGGGGAAAAGAAGAAGAAGAAGGGGACGACAGCCCTAGAATTGGGATTGGGGCTTGGGGCAGCGGGGTTTGTGGTTGTGGTTGGGGTTTTGGTGGCGGTGTTTTGTGCGAGGAGGCAGAGGAGGCAGAGGAGGAGGGAGGTGAGGGATAAGGTGGATGGATGGGAGATGGGGGATAGAGGGGGGGATTGGTGGACCGGAGTATGGGGGTGGGGCGAGGGATGGGGATGTGGATGAGGAGGGGGTTGAGCCGATGAGGGAGCCGGTGAGGGTTGAGGTTAATAAATTTACGTCTGATAGATATTGATTTTGGAATCTAGGGCTTGAAAGCCTAAAAGATGTTTGCTGTGGCTCGAGTATTTATACGGCTGTTTTGGCTAACGGAATTTATCTTGTTGTTCTCATTTTTGAGTAACTGGCTTATTGACTTGAGCCCTGAGTGATGGAAAGGCTTTTTCCTAAATTATAATTTCTATAGACACTATGGTCATGTACAATCCCTCTTCTATAAGTGCATCGTTATGAGAGTCTAGAGTATAGCAACTATATATAATTCGATTAAAATACTATAACCCCCCTGACCACCACCCCCTGTCCTGACCTGACCTGGCCCCCCTCCCGTTCTCCATTGCCGCTCCTTTCCCCTCGGCGCCTTTCGCCAAGAAACCCACGCACGGACCAAGGCAGCACTTCCGCTCATCCATTCCGCACCCACCCCTGCAACGACTTACCCACGAATCATCGCGCCGTCATTACGTCACCTGACAGGGACCAACAAGGCTGAAGCGCAGCCTGGTTTTCGTTTATCGTTCGGGTGAAGGGAGGGTGGAGTGTGCTCCGAGTAGAAAGTGTTTCTTGTCCGACTAACGAGATCTCCTGATTTGTTCTCTTTGTTGACGGGTTTGACGAGGGAAGAGACATCAGACGAGATTCGATCCAGAGAAGAATCCGAGACACGAAGAGAAAGCCAAAAGGGAAGAGAAAATTCCAGACGAACCTAGCACGATCACAAGCCAACTGAAGCCAACTGAAGCCGATCCAACTCAACGAAAACGCACCACGAATTCACACTATAACCATACTCTTGAACAAAATATCTACCTCATAGCATACCTTCTCAACGTTTAACGACTCTCCGCGCTTAGTGCACCACGAATTCACTACAGCCACACTCTCAAACGAAAGACCTACCTCATCAGCGTACCTTCTTACTTCCAACGACTCTCCGCGCTCAACGCACCACACATAACGATGCCATCCGCCATCCCACTCCCCCTCCAACCCCCCCAGCCCACAACTCTCCTCCAACCCCTCCTCTCCGCCCTCCCAAGCGGCCAACTTCCTCACCCCCCACCCCCTGTCCTTCCACACCTCTCTCCCATCCTCCGACAGCGCGTCAAGCTCCTCGCAGCACCAACACAGCCATGGCTCCCCCTCCTCACCTACGCCAGCGACGACACGGGGGATAAGCTGATCGAGCTCGCGCATGGGGATAAGTTCGAGCCGCACCCTGTGAGTGGAGAGGTGGAGGTCGATGTTGATTGGGAGGATGGACGGGAGGTGGTGGTGAGGTATCGACGCGTGGATGCGGAGACGATGTGGGCGAGGATTGAGATTGTGGGGGTGGGATTGTGGGTGAGGTGTGTGTATTGCGTTGGGGATACGGAGGGACCCGTGGATGGGTGGAGGATTGGCGAGGTGGGAGTGTTGAAAAACGAGGGGGAGAGTGAGAGAGAGTGGTTTGAAGGGTTGGAAGCGGCGGAACAGGCGTTTACGGCGAGGAAGGCGAATGGGGACTTTGTGGTGGTGGGGATTCCGATGGTGGCGGAGCCGGTGCAGGATGATGGGGATGAAGATGATGATGCGGCGTATTGGGCTCAATATGATGCTACGCCTGCTGCGACACCGGGGCCGGATAACAGGTCTCCTGCGCCCGCGAGCGTGCGCCAGGCACCTGCAGGTGGGAGTACCCAAGTTGATGGCGGCGCTGAGGACGCCTATTTTGCGCAGTACGCCGATGTGCAGCCCGCGCTGGACGCACATGATCCCGATGAGGCGGGGGCGAATGGCGAGGTGGAGTCGAGTCTAGGTGCGCAACACGAGCGAGAGTTTGTGGGCCCTGCGATGCTGGGGAACGGGAACGGGAATGGTATTACGGAGGTGGAGCGGGCAGGGAGGGAGAGGGACGCGCTGATTGAGCAGCCGAGACCGCGGTCGGCGGCGTCGAGCACGAGTGGGCGGTCGGCGGCGGTGGAGGTGCTGGAGGACAAGGTGGAGAGGGAGGGGAGGCATGATACGGCTGTGAGGCAGCATATTGGGGCGAGTGTCAAGAGCTTGTATCGGTTGGCGCGGGCGGCGGGGATGGGGAGGGAGGAGTTTAGGGCTTTGGTTGAGATGGAGCTGGCGGTTGTTGGGGTGGAGGAGGATGAGGATGAGTACGGAGGAGAGTAGTGGGTGGGATGGGGCACGGTGGCTGTATGTATCGAGAGGGGGAACTACGGAGTATAAGGTGAGAAATAGACTTCATTTGACATTTTTGTTTTGTTAGTGTGCTATACAATGCGGGTTATCTTTCTCCGTGAGGTAGGTGCTGCCTGCAACGGACGTTCTTGTTGGTACCGATTGTAACTGACCTTTTCTGCCTTTCGTTCCTTCCTTACAACAGGTAAGTAATCATTTTCTTTTGTTTACTTCATCACTCATCGCTCCTTCCCTCGCTGGAGAATCTGAGGGCAATTCTAGCAAGATAAGTTTCCCATTCCCCGTCAAAATGCTTCAACAACTGACATCAAGACATTCCCCTCCGGCTTTTTTAAAAAAATTCAAGATGTCTAGTAAGTTTTCCCCCTTTTCTCGACACTTTTAGAGAGTCACTAGCAGCTAACATTAATAGATGTTACCGACACCGCTGCTCCTCCCACCACCCAACCAACCTCTTCCGCCGCCGCCGCCACCAGCTCTGGTGAGCGGGCGAGCACTCCTCCTCCTCCAGCCCCCTCAAACCCCTCTCCCTCTCCCTCCAAACCCGGAGCCACCACTCCCGGCGGCTACCACACCTCCCAGCGCGCCGACCACCACGCCACCCGCGCCCGCAACACTGTGCCGGGATCCCCGCGCACTGGCTCGCCTGCCCCCCCCCCCTCTTCTCAGGCCCGCCCTAGTGGCGCCACCTCCTTTCCTCCTGGGTCCCGTTCCCTGTCTGCTTCTCCCAAAAAGGGGGGCCCCGGGCAGCGCTCTGCCCTAGCTGGCTTTGCCGCCGGGGCCTCCCAGGGCCAACTCGCTGCCGCCGCTGCCGCTGCTCCTGCTGCTGCTGCTGCTGATGCTGCTGCTGATCCTCCCGCGCCCGTCTCCCCCACCGACTCCGCCGACCCAACCGCGCCCGGCCCCAGCGCCGACTCCGCCGACCCAACCGCGCCCGGCCCCAGCGCCGACTCTGCCGCGCCCGCCTCCGCCTCCCCCACCGCCGACCCTGCCCCTAGCGGCAAGTTGGCCGTAATTTTAAAGCTGGAGACGGAGTTGGCGGAGGAGAAGGGGAAGAGGGAGGAGATGGAGAAGGCGTGGAAGACGGAGAGGGAGGCGGATAGGAAGGAGAGAGAGGCGGAGATGAAGTGGGTGAAGAGACGGCTGGCCGCCCTTGATAAGGGCAGATCAGCACAAACGCGGGGGTGGGGGTTTTACTGGGGAGAGTGGTGGATGTGGAGGGGATGGCGATGGCGGTGGCTGCTGGGGATAATGGGAGGGGGCGTGGGGAGGGGGAGGGGAATGTTGAGGTTGGTGCGCGGGCGGCGGGGTGGGTTGCTGCGGTTGCGAGAAAATGGTGGGGGGGGTTGTGGGGGTTTTTGAAGGAGAATGGCGCGGCGATTTCGGCAATTGTGCTTATTTTTACTCTCTGTTTTGAAGTGGCGAGGTATGTGGCCAGCTTCTATGTTAGAACGTTGGCACCACAATAGTGGTGTCAACGTCAACTTCCTAACAAGAAGTCTGGCCCATACTTCGCCAGTATTTTTATGTAGTATTTTTAATGTAGCATTATTTTATGCAACAACCCCTGAATCCCAAAGGATCGGCACTTGTGAGAACTTTACACTTATCGCAACAACACTCAGTCACTAACAAAAACTTTCTCATAAAAATTCATCGATTCAATTTACCCAGCTACTACTACCCGTAAGCTATCGTACTCATTTAACCCCCCCTATCCCCCCAGTATTTCCATTTTCCCATCCCAAAGCACACTTAACCGAAAAGCGCATCACCCAAACGGATCGACACTGTCTTCGTCTGCGTATAGTTCGCCAACGCAGCCTCTCCCAGCTCCCTACCCATCCCCGACTCCTTGTACCCTCCAAACGGAGCCTGGTGATGAATCATATTATACGAGTTCACCCACACAGTCCCGGCACGGATGGAGTTCGCAACGCGCAGCGCCGTGTTGAGGTTGGTAGTGTGCACCGCGGACGCAAGACCGTAGCTAGAGCCGTTGCTCTTGGCGATAGCCTCCTCCTCGGTCTTGAACTTGGAGATGGTGCAGACTGGTCCGAAGATCTCCTCCTGCACGATCTTCATGTCCTCAGTGACATCCGAGAAGATGGTGGGCTGGATGAAGTATCCCACGTCGCCATGGCGGCCACCGCCGGTGGTGACGGTGGCGCCGGCCTTCTTGCCATCCTCGATGTATCCCATGATGCGATCGAACTGGAGCTGCGAGACCTGGGGTCCCTGGAAGGTCTCTGGGTGGAATGGGTCACCGACCTTGTTAGCCTCGGCGCGCGCCTTGAAGCGGGCGATGAACTTGTCGTAGATGCCCTCCTGGACGTAGATGCGGGATCCGGCGCAGCAGCACTGGCCGTGGTTGAAGAAGATGCCGAAGTTGACCCAGGAGATGGCGTTCTCGATGTCGGCGTCGTCGAAGACGATGTTGGGGGACTTGCCGCCTAGCTCGAGGGTGACCTTCTTCAGGTTGGAGTCGGCAGCGGCCTTGAGGATCATGCGGCCGACGAGGGTGGAGCCGGTGAAGGCGACCTTGTCGACGTCCATGTGCGAGGAGAGGGCGGCACCGGCGGTCTTGCCGAAACCGGAGATGATGTTGATGACTCCGGGAGGGAATCCAGCCTCCTTGATCAGCTTGGCCGCGAACAGGGCGGAGAGAGGGGTCTGCTCGGCGGTCTTGAGGACAACGGTGTTACCGGTGGCGATGGCTGGGCCAATCTTCCACGACCACATGAGAATTGGGAAGTTCCATGGGATGATTTGTCCACAGACACCGATCTGGCAGCTGTTAGTATGTTGGAGGGAGGGAGAAGGATTTGTTCGGACTACTTACTGCCTCCTGACGTGTGTATGTGAAGGTATCCGGGTTGGTGTCGATGGTCTTGCCCTCGATCTTGTCGGCCCAGCCGCCGTAGTACCTCAAGCAGCCGACCGCAGCGGCGACATCACCCTTGGCCATGGAGATGGCCTTTCCGTTGTCGAGCGACTCGATGGCAGCCAGCTGGTCGAGGTTCGCCTCCATCAGCTCGGAGAGCTTGACAAGCAGCTTGCCACGTCCCTCGGGTGTGACCTTGCTCCACTCGCCATCGAAGGCCTTCCTGGCGGCGGCAACGGCGACGTCGACATCCTTCTCGGTGGCCTCGGCGACGGAGCAGATGACCTTCTCGGTGGCGGGGTTGATGACCTCGAAGGACTTCTTGTCTACGCCCTCGATGAACTCATTGTTGATGAAGCTGTGAGGAGAGGGTTAGTTGTCTGTTTGTGACGTTTCGGGGAGGGACGGGAGGGATGGGGGGGGGTAAACGTACAGTCCAGTTGGCTGTTGGTACTTGCCGGTCACCGGGGTATCGAGCTCGATGGTAGCCATTACGTCGTTGATATCGTGAATTTCGTAGGATAGGTTGGTATGAAATGGAAAAGAAGTTCTTGGGGGTATTTAGTTGTTTAATAAAGGAAGAAAGATGAGGAGAGGAGGAAGAAGAAGAGAGTAGAAGAGGAGAGGAGAGTACGTTTCACTCAATGGGTTAGAAGAGGGGGAGGGGGTGGTGAGTGGTGAGGTAGAGGGGAGTAGAGGGGGGGGGCGATATAGGTGGGTACGGGTTGGAGGAGTTAAAGGCGGGGTCATCTGAGCAAAGGAGCTTCCATTAGTCCTACAGGGGGATACATTGTACTCTACTCAACTTTAGGTGGTCGAGAAAGTACCGATGACATCTGTAGTCTACGCTGTAGAGGCATTCGGTCGACCGGTATAAGTGATGCCGGGTGTAAACCCCCCTCCGATGGAGACTAACTCCTCTCTAAGAGCAAAACAGCGATAATATTTGATTCCGTGGATAGAATCTCCATATATATTCGGGTTATTTGCGACGAGAGCATACAATACATACAATAATAATCAATTTGTGTGGTTAGAGAGTGTAGGTAGAGAGAGTATAGAACTCCCTCCATTGACACTCTACACACACTCTTCCTACAGGTACAAGTTTCATGAGCATGAGCGTCTATTGTCGGATGCGGGGGTCTACGGTGTAGTTAGTACTGGAAAATGCTCTGCGACCCCTCTTTCCGCATTCGTGAAACAGACAACAAGTTACTGCAGTCTACAAGGGTAAGGTAGTCAGTCTAGAGGCCTGGTCAGTCTACTTACCCCAGATCCCGTTGGTCCTCGGCATTTATAGATGGCGTTCATTGGTTCGGGGATCGAGCTGCAGCAGTAAGCAGGACACAGCGGCGACAATTAGCATGCGGAGTAAGTACGTAACGTACGTACGGTTACGACTATTGAGTGTGATATGGAGTTGTATATGGTATGCGAGTGTTGCAGGCGTGTTGCGGGCGTGTTGCGGGCGTGTTGCGGGCTAGTAAGTTCGATAGAGTTCGATAGTACTGCATAATGTTACTATATGTACATACAACGAACGACTCGGAATCTGAGTGTCATCGCTGTAACCAATGCGGCAAGGGTCCACGGAGGGAAGGAGAAGGAGCAAAGGAACGGTGCGATACGATACGGTACGATACGGTACGAGTCGCGTAGTGCGAGAGATATACAGTGCGAGTCGCACTGGATTGGATTGGATTGTTTTCTATTGTACGTGTATCTTGAGTATACCTACACTCTTATCCTTACCGCCGCATGGCGGGGTGGATGGGGAACTAGCTATGGAGAACTACATGTCCGCTCAAGCGGCCGAGTGAAGACTAAGAAACAGAAAATAACGGCCAAGACGGCTGATATAGGCGTTCTATTACTATAGTATATTCGGTTTATGTTCTGTTTATGTCTTGTTAGTTCTATATATACTCCTATAATAGAGAGAAACCCGGTATAGTCTACGTGAACTCTTAACAGACCGCCGATTACTATACAGCACTTCGCATGAACCAGTGCGGGCCAATGGGTCAATGCCAACAATGCTAATGGGTCTCAATAATACTCCAATACATCATGAACTTGCTTTGTAAACCCACTCTACTAGTACCAGCCACGTGCGAGATAGGAGGAGGAGGAGGAGTCTGATTTCAAGAGTCAATTAACAGTCACGTGCATGTTAATTTATATTATCACGTGTATCCCAATCAATGTAATCACGTGCCTTTCTTATCATTGTCACCACGTGCCTTTCTATCAATATAATCACGTGGTTCTAACAATCTCTGCCTGTATAAACGTACTGTCCTGGAAGAAGAGATCTATCGTAACTGTAAACGCCCAAGTAAATTTCAAGAGTCCCTTAAGGCTTTTAATATATATTTTATAAAACATCCCACCCCCAACTCCATACATCCCCCAATTAATTTTCCCCAAATAAATTTTATTTTTTCCTTCTTCCCTGATTGTTCGTTGGTGTATCTCTCCTGCGAGGGCACGGGCAAAAGCGACAGGTCTCGCTGATTGGGGCTATGAGCTAATGGACGGGCCGGCGTTTTGCGCGCCGCGGGAAAGAAGTGAGGAGAGAGAGAGTCGGCAGTTCCTTACCCAAAATATCTTCTCTCCTCTCGCTCAACCCGCTTTTGCTCGATCTCGCTCAACACCAACGTCTACGGATTCTTCGAACGAGAGAGCAGAGGGCCGGCCACCACCGATATGGAATCAATCATCACCGCCACCATGCCTATCGAACGTGAGTTCTCACCCTGCGCATTCCCAATCATCACTGTCCTCCACGCGACCCCCTTCAACCACCCCCTCCCTATCCCCCATCTCCTCACCAGCAGTAACTAACGTCCTCCCCCTCTCAGAGCCCCAAATCAAATACGAATCCCCCTACAGCGCCGACCCTCCCCCGTACGACCCACACCAACACTCCCCCCTCAAACGCCGCTTCTCCCCCTCAACACCCCACGCCCCAGCCTCAGATGAAAAGCGCCAGCGCATCGAGGTTCCCTCCCCCCCCGCGCTGGGAGGAGATGACATGGATTTCGCGGCTATGATTGCCGCGGCTGCTGCTACGGCGTCTGAGGAAGCTGGGCCCGCGCCGCCGCAACAGCAGCAGATGCAGCACCAGCAACATAGTTTTGCGCCGCAAGAACCGCTGCCGTCGGTGGAGGGGTACCAGTCGGGGGAGTTTGGGGGGAGCAGGGAGGCAGCGGCGGAGATCAGTAATGGGTTTTCAGCGGATCCGCATTTGTATATGCGGATTTTGAGTTTACCTATCCTGGAGAGCCTGTCCACGCAGATCCTCTCCACGCTGGCGCAGGGCCCGTACTCAGAGACGATCAAGATCGTGACGCAGCCCGAGTCGGAGCTGGGTCAGGCGTACGCGACGCTGAAATCGCTGTTTGACCAGACCAAGAAGATCTACTCGCAGCAGAAACCGTTCCTATCAGCCGATGAGTTGAATATCCGCGAACCGGAGCACCGCGGGACGATACGGACGACGAATTTGGCGACGTTTGTGTCGTCGGTGGTGGGGGGGCAGGATGTGGGGTTCTATGAGTTGAATGATCATTTTATTGAGACGTTTGTGGCGGATGGGGCGGAGTTGCAGACGGAGCCGGGGTTGTTGTATTTGAATCTGAAGACGCAGATGTATCTCTCTGCGGTGTCGCAGGAGGAGCAGGAGAGGACGAAGGATGAGGTCTTGGATGATCTGTTTCCTGTTAGCCTGGGGGATACGCTTCGTGCGAGGCATCCGGGGTCGGATCTTACGCAGAGCGAGGTTGAATTTGTCAAGGAGGCGAATGCGCGGAGGGAGTACCTTCAGAATGATTCTGGTGATCCGGATTCTATATGTAGGTCAACCCCCGCCATCGTACGAAGCATGTTCTAATTTTGTAGCTATCCTCTCGGAACAGTACGCCTGGGAAGATTTCCTCAGGAACCTCAGCGACCATCTCAAGAAGGCATACGAGCCATTAATAGCTCCCTACATGAGGCGGCACGCCTTAACCGCACCACCTCCATCCCTCCACACCCAGCAACAGCAACAGCAACAACTCCCCAACCCCACCACCGAGCAAACCTCACCCAAACCCACCCACGACCCCCAACAACCCCCCCAACACCCCGAACCCGAACTCGACCTCGGCGACCTCGACATCGAGCAAGCCACCCGCGCCGCAACCCAACACGCCCTCCAGAGCATAGGCTACTCCCAATACGACCGCCAACAACAAACCCAACCCCAACAACACCTCCAACAACAACACCCGCAACATAACCAGCAGATGGCCAACTACGCCCAGGAATACCCCGCGGGTGCAGTACCATACCACACACAGACTGCCCCGACACAAGTCCTCTACGAACAAGCCCGCCAGGCCGCCGTCGCCAAAGCATCCCCTCACAGCCGCCGTCCCGGCCTCCCCAGCCAACGTCGACCCTGGTCCACCGAAGAGGAAAACGCCCTAATGGCCGGGCTAGACCAAGTCAAAGGCCCGCACTGGTCCCAGATCCTCGCTTTATACGGCGCCAAAGGACAGGTCAGCGAGATCCTCAAAGACAGGAACCAAGTCCAACTCAAAGACAAAGCGCGCAACCTCAAACTGTTTTTCCTGAAGAGTAACATCGAGGTACCGTACTACCTCCAGTGCGTGACCGGGGAGCTGAAGACGAGAGCACCTAGCCAGGCGGCGAGGAAGGAGGCGGAGGAGCGGGCGAGGTTGGCGAGTGATGAGGAGCAGGCGAGGTTTAATGGGATTATGGCGCTGGCGGGGGGGATGCAGGAGGGGGCCCTTGGTGGGATTGGACAGCAGGGAGGGGGGGAGATGCATGGGGGGCATCATTTGGGGATGGAGGGGTTGCAGCAGCAGCAACAGCAGCAGAGGGGGGAGGAGCAGCAGCAGTTTGATGGACAGCAGCACCAGCAGCACGGGCAGCATGGGCAGCATGGACAGCAGGGGGAGGTAAATCAGTCGCCGAGTGGGCAGGGGCAGATTGGAACACAGCAGCAGGCGGGAGGGCAGGGACAGGAGGTGTCGCAGTTGGATTTTGAGGATGCGTTGGGGGCGAGGCTGATGGAGAGTTTGGAGGATCATGATAAGAGGGCTGCTAGTGTTACCACGTCGTAAGAGTTGGTGGGTTGGGGTGGGGTGGGATGTGATGTGATGTGAGTGAGCAAAGAATGAACATTTTTTGGGGTTTTGTGAGGGTTTATTGTTCGGTATTAGAGCATTGAGCGATGCAGTAGGTAGGGAAGCTGTGGTGATGAGGCTTGAAGAGAGGGTTACATTACCACGAAAATATATAGCACGGTAACCACGACAAGTAACCAAAACAAACATATTTCACGATCTTTGTACTCTTGTGCGCCCGAACATCGTAAAATTCAGAATTTAATTCGAAAACACCCGTGTAAAACATCTCAAAAAATCCCATCCCCGTTCCGATTATATTTATATCCCACATGCCCACATGCCCACGCCAAGAAACGATGATCCATCCCCATCCCTCTACTTCTCGCGCCTCTACCCCGGCCCGGCCACTTTGAGCTCCACCCAAGCTGATAAGCGAAAGAACACCTCGACCACTTCTTGGGCTTCCAAAGGGCCTCGCTCGCATTGATTGAGAGAGACGGAACGAATCACCAGCGAAGGGGCATTCGACGAATCTGTCCTCACGAGCTGCGACGACCACATTCCTTTCACATTTCTTTTCTTTGACGATTCGCTCAACCGTATTGGGTTGAGTTTATTTACCTTCTTCTACTGAGTAAGTAAGCAAGAACCCCGTGGCCCCTTACTCAACTCAACCCCCGTTTTCGAGCGAGGCTAAGACGGCCTTCCTCCCCTTGGATTGACATCCTCCCACCACCGACGACCGCTGCGAAGCACACGCGCTGACGCATCTCCATCATCACAGCTCCATCCTCCCAACCTACCACCGCCATGGCGTCTCCCTCGCCAGCAGGTTCAGTCCGCCACCGCGGCCCCGCGTCGTCCAAGAAAGAGAAATCCCCCACCGCCGCCACGCTCGCCGTCCCCGCCGACAAGGGGCTCGAGAAGCTGGTTAAGGCGAATAAAGCCAAAGCGCCTGCTTCGGAGTGGGATTATAAGCTTGCGCTTGTCATTATTACGGTGTTGGCTTTTGCGACGAGGTTTTGGGGGATTAGCCATCCGAATGAGGTTGTTTTTGATGAGGTGCATTTTGGGAAGGTGAGTTACATCTAGATCTGGGGGATGATGGTGGTTGGGGGGAGAGAAGGGGGCTGACGAGTGGTGTAATGCATAGTTCGCGTCGTATTACCTCGAGCGCACGTACTTCTTCGATGTTCACCCGCCGTTTGGGAAGCTGCTGTTTGCGCTGATGGGATGGTTCGTGGGTTATGATGGACACTTCCACTTTGAGAACATTGGGGACTCTTATATCGCCAATAAAGTCCCCTATGTCGCATTCCGCGCCATGCCGGCACTGCTCGGCGCCCTCACTGTCCCGGTGGTGTTTGATATCATGTGGGAATCGGGATACACTCTGCCTGCGTGCATTGTTGCCGCTGGTCTTGTGCTGTTCGATAACGCGCATATTGGACAGACGAGATTGATTCTTCTGGATGCGACGCTTGTCTTTGCGATGGCGTGTAGTTTGCTCTGCTATATCCGCTTCTATAAGCTGAGACACCAGCCGTTCGGGAGGAAGTGGTGGAAGTGGCTCCTGCTCACTGGCTTTGCGCTCAGCTGCGTTATCTCGACCAAGTATGTCGGTACCTTCGCCTTCCTCACCGTGGGAGCTGCTGTCGCCATTGACCTCTGGGATCTTCTCGACGTCAACCGTCGCCAGGGCGCGCTCTCGCTGATCGACTTCGGCAAGCACTTCGCAGCCCGCGCGTTCGGTCTCATCTTCGTCCCGTTCCTGTTCTACCTCTTCTGGTTCCAGGTTCACTTCTCTATCCTCACCAAGTCGGGCCCGGGTGATGACTTCATGACGCCCCAGTTCCAGGAGACGCTGAGTGATAACCTCATGACGACCAATGCTGTCACGATCAACTACTTTGACAACATCGTGCTCAAGCACAAGGAGACGAAGACCTACCTCCACAGTCACCCGGATAAGTACCCTCTTCGTTACGACGACGGACGTGTCTCCAGTCAGGGCCAGCAAGTCACCGGATACCCATTCAACGACACCAACAACCACTGGGAAATCCTCCCCGCCGACGGCGCCGACACCCCCAACCGCATCGTACGCAACCACGAGCTCGTCAAGCTCCGCCACGTCGTCACAAACACAATCCTCCTCTCCCACGACGTCGCCTCTCCCTACTACCCAACCAACCAAGAATTCTCCACCGTCCCCCTCGAAGACGCCCACGGCACCCGCCACAACGACACCCTCTTCGAGATCCGCATCGAGAACGGCAAGCCAAACCAGGAATTCAAGTCCCTCGCCGCACAATTCAAACTCATCCACAACCCCTCCAAAGTTGCTATGTGGACACACACCACCCCGCTCCCGGACTGGGCGTACAAGCAGCAGGAGATCAACGGGAATAAGAACGTCGCGCAGTCCTCGAACGTCTGGTTCGTTGACGAGATCCCGTCCATCCCAACAGACAGCCCGAGACTCCAGCGCGAGGCGAGACAGGTGAAGACGATGCCCTTCCTCAAGAAATGGTTCGAAGTCCAGCGCGCTATGTTCCACCACAACAACGCCCTGACGAGCAGCCATCCGTACGCGAGCCAGCCTTTCCACTGGCCGTTCCTGCTTCGTGGTGTCAGCTTCTGGACGCACAATGATACGCGTTCGCAGATTTACTTCCTGGGGAACCCGGTTGGGTGGTGGCTTGCTTCGTCGCTGTTGGCGGTGTATGTTGGTATTATTGCTGCGGACCAGCTTTCTCTTCGTCGTGGCGCTGATGCACTTGATATCCGTAAGCTCCCCCCTTTCCCCCCCTCCTTCCCCTTCCCCTCCCCCCTCCCCTACTTTCCCAGCACGACTAACTAACTAACGCACACAGGCACCCGCTCCCGCCTCTACAACTCCACAGGCTTCTTCTTCATCGCCTGGGCCCTCCACTACCTCCCCTTCTACCTCATGGGCCGCCAACTCTTCCTCCACCACTACCTCCCCGCCCACCTCGCCTCCTCCCTCGTCACCGGCGCCCTCCTCGAATTCATCTTCGCCATCGAGCCCGTCGTTCTCGAGGAAGCGGGGTTCACCGTCGCCGAGTCAGGAACCAAGCGCGGGAGTCCTATGAGCGCGAGATCGTTACCTGCGAGAGAGAGATTGGGGGGTCAGAGCCTCCTGGCGAGCTGGGCGGCGGCGGGTGTGATTATGGTTGCGGTGGTGGGGGGGTGGTGGTTTTTTGTGCCGTTGACTTATGGGTTCCCGCTTAGTGTGGAGGAGGTTATGGCGAGGAAGTGGTTGGGGTATGATTTGCATTTTGCGAAATAGAGGGGGTGATCGATGATGGGGGGGGATGAGAGAAAATATGAGGGTGGAAAAGTGAAAAAGCTTGGGAGGAATTTTGGGGGGATGTTGGGGTGGAGAGAACATATGTGGTGGGGGGTGTACTTGTAAGATTTATGGGATTTCGTAGCGTTTTTGCGTAGGTTACTGAATCTTTGATGATCATATTCTACTCTCATGCATCTGCCACTTAAGTGTCTATTATAATACCCATGCTACCCAAAATCCAAAGATAGGGACACGAATTGTATGTGTTTAATATATTTACCTATATACAAGTCTATAGTTCCAATCCCTCTCCCACCTTCCCCTCCCCTCCCCAGCCGCCCTTCCCAACCACCATCTACCCCTCAAACTCCTCCCTCAAAACCCTATGACTGCTCAACACAACATCCGTATCAATATACCCACCCTTCAACCACCTTTCCCCGGAACTAACATCAAACGCCGTCCTCGCATGCAACACCCTCCGATTATTAAAAATCACCATCTCCCCCTCCTTCATCTTGTACTTAAATATATTCTCCTCCCTCTCCGTAATCTCCTGAAACTTCCCCACTATATCGTGGTACGCGCTCAATCTCGCCAGGGAGGTAGTGTCGGACGTCCCGTTCGCGAGGTTGAAGGGGCCTTGGAAGGGGGGGGAGTAGTTGATGTATTTTAGGGGGCGGGGGCCGTGAGTGGGGTGCGCGGTGGTGTCGTACTCGATGGTGGGGTGGGAGTGGCGGTAGTGCTCCCCGGCGTTCTTGTAATGGTAATTGACCGGGAACTCTGCTAATACGCTTGTTTCGGCGGGGTGGCTGGATTGCAGCTCGTTGACAGCGTAGAAGGCGTCGGTGAACATGGATTCCCCGCCCTCGCAACTGTTCTTGATGCAGTGCAGGAGCTGGAATCCGGGCGGGTCGGCCATGTAAAGGAGGTCCATGTGGAAACCGAGGAATTGGTGGGTGTAAGCCACGTTCTTGGCTTGCGGGACAGACTTGACATCCCATGTCTCGCCGTAGAATGTATCTCGTAGTCTCCCGATCCGCTTCCCCATCGCGGCAGGCCCGTTCTCGCCGGGGACGTTCTTGACGAACACCAAGCCGTAGAGGCGCAGTTGCTTCAGTACTTCGTAGAGAGTCTTGTCGTCTTCCATGGACTTGTTGTAGTCGATAAATTGGATTTTTTCAGAGACCTGGTCTCGGTTCCAGATCTTGTATGTGTCTGCCTCGTTCGCCTGAAGGCTCTCAACTGCTACGGGGTTATTGTCGTATCGCTCCAGTTCCTTCTTTTCGTACGTGGAAGTGTGTTCGGGTCCGAATCCGGGGATGTCGTTGTTCCAGGTCACGGAGATGGATTTGCCGTCTTTGCTCTCCGTTACGCTCTTATAGGAGATGTTAGATGGGATCTTGGGTGTTTCAAAGACCTTCTGTCTTGTTGATGGGTCGACGCAGAGGCTGCAGGAGCAGGCGTCACGGAGCCATAATCGGTAGCCATCTGTTGTCTGGTGAGCTGCCAAGGGAGCTGTTCCTTGTGCTTTGTATGTCGACGCGGGTTTTGTTCCGGTGAGAATTATTGCCTGCTTCTCTGGTCTTGTCAGCACCAGTTCACTACATCAGATGTTTGTGACGGCATAGCGCGAAGAACTCTCCTCGCTATACTTGACCGCATTGTGAGAAATTTACGTGTGGTTGTGGATACAGCTCTCCGGGGCTGCACCGGCGCATACGCCTGCTGAGGGCGGATATGCACTGCAGGCCTAGCAAAGCTCCTGCAAACTGCGGTTCGAATTGGGCTTGCCAGTACTGAATTCCTTAAAAGCGACATCGTCGCCGGTATTTCCCACAGCGGTGAGGAAAGCCGTGGGTGGAGGGGTAACCGGCAGCCGAGAGAGTATGTAGTTATATTGTAGCGATCAATAGCAGTGAAACGTGCTGTTGAAATTTATATAAGAATATAAGAGAGCACTTCTTAAATATAGAAATATATACAGGAATTGGAAGAAGTGAAGCAAGTAAACATTTGAAAGAATCGCTGCCTCGGCTCACAAGCATCGATCTCGTGCAGCTGCTTCTGGAGTAGCGGGTCACCGATTATGGCGGGGAGGGAAGTCCCGAACTTCTCCCGCGCGCCACCCCTGTCGCTATGACGCCTCCCGTCTCTAAGCGGCCAAATCTCCAAATTCAACGAAATAAAGACAGCTAAATCTCCAACTTTCACAAAACCAAACAGTCTCTCGGCAACGTCCCCCGTACGGGACTATCCAGATGTATGTCAAGAAGCGCAGACCATCGCCTGAAGGATGAGGGCTCCAAGACTCAAGTCGTCCTCGCTGGAGCCACGGCCGGGTTAATTGCACGGTAAGCACGTTGCCCAGTCTTTATCCTCAACAAGCAGCCCTTTCTTCCTACTATCGTCAATTGCTTCCAAATCCAATTATGCTACAAATCACTGAAGCTAACTGCCCTCAGCTTTGTCATCGCTCCCCTCGACGTTGTTAAAATCCGCCTTCAACTCCAAACCCATCCCGGTCGCACGATCATCCAACCCCAACCTCCCTCCACGCAACCGCCCCTCTACAAAGGCACCCTCCAGACTCTCCTCCGAATCTTTCGCGAAGAAGGCCTCACTGCTCTCTGGAAAGGCAACATCCCCGCCGAAGCCCTATACATCACCTACTCGGCCGTGCAATTCACAACCTACCGCTTCACAACACTTGGCCTACAAGCTCTCTTCCGAAAACACCCCCTCTCCCCGCCAACGGAATCCTTTGTCGCCGGTGCCACCGCTGGCGCTGTCTCTACTACAGTTACATACCCCCTTGACCTGCTGCGAACCCGGTTCGCCGCCCAAGGCACCCAAAAAGTCTACCCTAGCCTCTGGTATGGCATCCGTTCCATCGCCACCAATGAAGGTCCCGCGGGCTTCTTCCGCGGCCTATCCGCAGGCATAATTCAAATTGTGCCATACATGGGCCTTTTCTTCTCCGTCTACGAGACACTGCGCCCCTACAGCGCGACACTGACACTACCGTTTGGGTCTGGCGATGCGGTGGCAGGCGTGGCGGCCAGCGTGTTTGCCAAGACGGCCGTGTTCCCGCTTGATCTAGTGAGGAAGCGGCTGCAGGTACAGGGGCCGACGAGGCGGCAGTATGTTGTTGGAGGGTTGGCTTATAGAGGCGTTGGAGGGAGCATGAAGGCGATTGTGAGGAGAGAGGGGTGGGGGGGACTGTACAGAGGATTGACGGTTAGTTTGGTCAAAGCGGCGCCAGCGAGCGCGGTGACGATGTGGACATACGAGCGCGCGCTGGCTTTTTTTATAAGTATGGATCAGGCGAAGGAACTGGAACAGGAGGCGAGGTCGCCGTGAATATAGTTGGGAATGGGAACTGGCGCTTGGCGGGTAATGGATAAAGGATGTTTGTACAATTACTGTAGTATGTATTGGATGTTGCCCGTACGTCTGAGGGAGGGTCTACATAACAGTCACATAAAGGCAAGGAAAAGCCAGCTAACACCACCATCGATACTTTTAGAAGATACTAGTAATAAATATAATAAGGGCTCTTTCTTATCTACAAATATAACTCTTATATTGAGTCTTTTAATAAAACAGATGCTCGAAAATGAAGCCAAAGAGTGTGGTTTTATTTGCTTTGATTGGAGCCATCAATTCGCAGCTCGCTCTATATTGTTCCGGCTTATCTCTTATCAGGACTTCACGCGCGCGGAATAAATAGCCGCCTTCTAGCGCCACCGTTCCACCCTTTAGCGTCACCATCCAACTACCGACCGCGCGGGTCTCACAATCAACCTCGTCACGATCATCAATGATCAATTACATTCTGAGGTGAAATCTATCTGAAGCCCAAGAAACCAGATCTCTATTTCATAAACCACTATAATCATGCCAGATTCACCCCAACCTACCGGCGCTGCACGCCCTGCCGAGCCAGTATCAGAAGCCCCAGAGGCAATTGCGCCCGCACCGGAGCCAAAGTTGCCGAGCCGAAAAGATGCCAGCTTGAAGGAGTTCCTGGGGAAGATGGATGATTATGCTCCCATTGTATGTTTCACTTTCTTATATGCCTCCGCCGTCTTTTGCCACAGCGGTTTCCAGTCTCACCTCGCCCAACCTTTCACCTTGAAACTCCTTTCAACTTCCTCCACACCTTTGTACTTCACTTCCCATGCCTAACTCCCCTTCATGAAGCGTCATGGTCTATTCAAATTCTAACTGGCGCCGACAGATCCCAGACGCAGTAACAAATTACTACCTCACACGCGCCGGGCTTCCCCCACCACCCACAACCGACCCCCGCCTCTCCCGCCTCCTCGCCCTCGCGACCCAAAAGTTCGTCGCTGACATCGCCGCCGACGCATACCAATACTCGCGGATCCGCTCGTCGAACAGCTCCTCAGCCAATAACCCCATGGGCAACCTGGTCGGTGCTGCTGGAGGAGCCAGCGCGGCACCTGTTGGTGCGACGGAGGGAAAGACGCAGAGAGCCGGTGGAGGAGCGTTGGGTGTTCAGCGGCCGGGATACGGAGGTGGTGGACAGGGCGGTGGACAGGGGAGGACTGTGCTGACGATGGAGGATCTGGGGATGGCGGTTGGAGAGTATGGGGTTAATGTTAAGAGGGGAGAGTTCTACCGGTGAGATGGTTGCCAAGGAGCATAATACCACGATGGGGAGTTTGGACACGGACTGGGCTGGGATTGGGGCGCACTGCTGATTATGGTGGGATGGGTTGTGTCTGGTTTGAGCCTACACTAGAGGACAATCAGAGGGGCATTTGGCGTTTAGGAGGCATACCTGCCTACATATGCTGCCAGCTTGACTGAGTGGCCGAGATGGACACTTTCTTTAGACTAGAGCTGGTCATTCTCAATGAAATTCATTCTTACAGCTACCATCCCCAGTGGGAACTGTTTTTATATCCACGCGTGTGACAATTTGCAGACAATCAACAAGAGAGTGACATAAATTCAGCCTAAGTCGTAAGTTCTATTAGCTTCTGCTTCTGGTATCAATCCTTAGGACACAGGTTCTTCCTCCGGACTTCTGAGTGGCACGCTAATTGTTTAGACTCTTTGTGCAACGACGCAGTTTGCAGCTTGGTATATTCAACAACATAGCAAACATCGGGCCAACGGGAACGGAACGGCTCGTGGTGACTCTTAACTCATGAGGACGGCCATTGAATGTTTCAGAGTAAGTTATACAGCTCATATAATATTCCGTAGCGGAAGCAGCCTATCATCCGAATTATGCCTGAAACTTCTGAATAAATACATGATACATGTCAAAGGATAAAGGAAAACATTCATTGTGTTTTATGTTAAGGCAACAATGCATTGTTCAACATCAACGAACACAAAGAAACACTCGTTTCGGTCTGAATAGCTTCATTTGTTAGTTTCATATATGTCTCTAAACTGCAGAACTATCCATGAACCGTCAACTTTTAGGCGCGACCATCTCCATGCAAAAACTATATAAATATGGCCTCGATCGTCCCTTTACAATCTTTTTCCCCCTCCCCAGACCACTCAAGAAGCATTGACAAGAGCAAACGACAGGATCGACTCTTACCCAAGATTCTCAATACTCCAAGCCGCGCAGGGAGCGGCATACAACCATTCAAGCCCTGAGGCACATCCGCCAAGATGTGTCGCACCGTCATCATTTTCAATGTTCATTGCGAGCATGAGCATGCTGAGATACAGAAGTGTTCCGATCTCCGAGCTAGAGAGCTGAGGTGGGAACGAAAAGGCTTCTTCTCGAAGATGTTCAGTTCGCCTCCCAGGGGCTGTAGAAGGCCACAGCAGACACGGGACTACAACAAGGTCCAGGTATGTCCTAAATGTGCTTCTCGCGGTGTTACTTATGAGCAACTCAGAAAAGACCGCGACAGCGCCCAGCGAAGACCGCCACGTCCAGTCTATCGGAACCAGGCAGATCTCAACATTGGTAACCCCGTTTCTCCCCTGGACCTTCAGAGCAATGTCAGGCGCCGACCTGCTGACCGAAGAGATCAGGGCCTAGAGAGGAGCAACACCGTCCAGTTCCACGGGGAGGCTCCTCGGCTGCCCAACGTCAGAGCCACGGCCATATTCCGCGAGCCCCAGAACCTCCACCCTGACACGCTTCGCCAGTACCTTGGTTCTTCAGGTGTCCCATTTGAGGACCCTGACATTACTGCCTTCGAGAAATCGCCGATATCCCCGTCAGCAGACCGTCGCCATCGCTCTCGGGGCCGTTCCGATAGGCGCCGGCGTCCACCAAACACGCCATATCCGCACGACAATGGTGCCTTTGAATATATGAACAAGCCGTTGCCGCCTGCTCCTCTCAGGCCCCACAGAGCAACGGCGGACTCGATGTCCACATCCAGGCCGCCGCCAGCCCCCAGTCGTTCTTCATCGCAACGCTATGCCCAGTCATCTAGCGGGCGGCAGCCAGACTCCAGGCACTCTTCTTCGCAGCGTCCTCCCCAGTCACCCAGCAACGAGCGGCAACTAGAGCTTTGGCGCTATTCATCACAACAATGTCCACCCCAGTCACCCGACCAACAGCTAGCCCCCACCAGATATCCACCACAGAGCCACCCACAGAGCCAATCGTACCATCGTGGGATGCCGACCGACAAAGAGATCAATCGAATGAGCATGGAGATGGAGACCGTTGAGAGAGCGTGGATCAATGCGGGCAGGAGACCTTCCCAGCAGCAACCAGTTCAGCGCGAATCCACGGGTTCGCTGACCGCTCCACGCCGCCATCGCAGCCAGAGAGAGGGTAAATATGCCTGATCTCCCTTTGTTAACCCCCTCGCAGTTACTTTGTTGTCGCTAACTCAAAATATAGGTGATGCGCTTGTCGCAGCCAGTGCTGGCAAGTATGTTCGATTGTTTCTGTCGTTTCCGATTCTTTCCATACCCATTCTTAAAAATATATTTAAGTATTCTGACATAATATTGGGTTAGCCTTTGGTAGCAATCAAGCTATTATGCACAAATTTATAGTCTCTGGGCGCAATTAGTGATATGTGAGACCCCGTTATCAAGTAAAATCGTAATTCATATCAGATCATTACTGACGAAGAGAATATACAAAGAAACGTGTCCAACCCTTTCAGTCATTCTTGGCCTTCTGCATTGCCACATTAGGGAAACCTCCGAGCGAATCTGTCTCAGTCACTCTTCTCCAGGATGGTGTTCTCAATTTCTTTCCAGCCTTTGTTCCATTTCCGTCCCTCGCCCGCATTTATGCGACGACATAACTGTCCGCAGCCGTTCCATCCTGACACTTCGTACAGCCCATATATACTTCTCGATAACTGCTATTGGAGTCCCACAACCGTCGGAGTTTCACTACTGTGCCTTTCCATTTTTCCCGGCAGCCTTAGCCGCCTTGACTTTCGCAGTTTCTGCAGCGACACTCTTCCTCATTCTTGCCTCCAGCTCGGGCCTGTATCCAAGCTTGAAAAGGAGCTCGATCCATTCGAAAAATGGGGCTGTAACAAGTGCCATATGGAGGTTCTCAAAGAGGGCAGGGGCGCGACCTTCAAATGCGCCGTGGCCGATAAACTGAGCGATCCATGAGAAGATGAAAATGCCAAAGGCGATCTGGTTTGCTGGGTACGCAGCCACGCTTGTAAGGTGCTTGGAGTATGCGGTTCCGGCAAGAAGGATGGGCGTTATCATGGAACCGGCCACTGGTTCGAGGAGGATGTAGAAGATGGAGTAATAGAGAGCCATTATGGTGCCCAAATTAAGGTCGAGGTTCGTGATAGTGGCCCATTCTGGCAGGGGAATGATCGTGGGGGAGTTGGTGAGCTACGTAGGAGATGTGAGCTTGAGCTGCGGAAACTTCGGACTCAGTGTATTTGACGTACAAGGAGGATGAATGAGAAAAGTATCATTGGGATGCATAGCATGTGTATTCCGACATTGACGGGATGCTGGTGATAAGAGCTATACTGGAGTAGGAACACATCAGCCAGAGGTCGTGGTCTCACAGCAGGAGATACTCACGAAGCATAGCTGCTTCTCCAGGTCAAGAGTACCACCCATCTTTAGGCGGAGAGGATAAAGGGAATAATATCAGGTATGTAGAATATCAAAGGTCAGCCACAGCCGGGAGCGCGCAAGACCATTAATAGCGACGGCGAACAGAGAAATATATTTGTTTAGTTGAGAGGTTTATGATATCTGAGACGCTCCACACGTAAGATACAGCTCAGGTTCACAACGCGGACCTCGGACCGTGCATAGACCCACCGTTTCTGCAACGCAAAACATCACATGATTATATTGTCACGTGTGCATATGTGTTTAAGCCTCACAAAAATGCGCCGCGACCGATTGGGGCGCGTTTACTGCGATCGGCGTGTACCAACGACCTCGACGAGAGCCGCAACACTCATTTATTGCCTTGTTCAAACATCGACAACCTTTGTGCACGCTCCGCGATCCAGATCAGAGAGCTGCCAGAGTGTTTGGCCGTTGTTTATAAGGAGAATTTGCTTGCGCCAGGACAAGAGAAGCGCTTCATTGCGCGTCCGTCGGATTCCAAGAGGCACCCAACCTCAAGCCAGCGCATATTCTACCGAAACTCCAGGCCAAGGTTGCCACGACTAGCGCCCTATGTGCTAAATTGCTTGAAAGGTGTCTGTGGAAAGTCTAGCACGGCAGCTTCGTGGATCTTTGAGATTGGTGCCTTCTCAAACGACATTGCACCACTCGTCCAAGATTCCCCCAGATCGAAACGCTTCAGTCGATACCTACCTACATATAAACCGGCGACATGTTTTTCCTACACAACCTAGAGCGTCAGGTCACCCTGCACCCGTCGTACTTCGGCAAGAACATGCACGAGTTGGTCACTTCAAAGCTCCTCAGCGATGTGGAGGGAACGTGTACCGGACAATACTACATTATCTCTGTGATGGACACATTCAATGTTTCCGAAGGTCGCATCATCCCTGGCAGTGGCCTTGCCGAATTCACTGTTCGATACAGAGCTGTCGTCTGGCGTCCATTCAAGAATGAGACTGTAAGGCACGCCAGTGCTTTTGTACCTCACAGTAGAGCTGATTTCCAATGCACAGGTTGATGCCATCGTCACGGCCGTGAACCCAGCTGGCTTCCACTGCATGGCTGGACCTCTCGAGTTCTTCGTCTCCAGAGAAGTAAGGACTTTGACCCAGGCCAAGTTCCCAAGATGCTAATCGCACCCCACCACAGCTTATCTCCAAAGACATCAAGTTCGACCCGAACGCGACGCCGTGGCAGTGGACCGACAATGAGGATCAAGTGATCGAGAAGGGCGCGCAGGTCCGAGTCAAGTTGATCGGTCTGCGTTCTGATGTTGGGTCCATGTACGCGATCGGTAGCATCAAGGAGGACTACCTCGGGTCAGTGTGGTCCAGTTCCCAACCCATGACGATTTGTGCTAAACTGCAACAGTGTGCCACCGCCGTGAACGACCTAGCTATACCCAATACGACGTGCGAGTGCACGCTACGGCGAGGGATATGGAAAGCTTTGAGAGTTGGTTGCGTCGCACCACTACTCGACACCATCATGTGGAGCTGGAATACTGGGATATTTGGCTGTCTTGAAGATCAATACAGATAATACCGGGCGAGGTTGTGCCATCTATACAAGGCCAATAGGAACCAAACCACTCAGATAAGTAGACGCAGACGGTACAATATCTCTCAGAATGATATTAAAACCAACAGCCAGCCTGCATTTAAGGTGATTATAACATGTGACATGTTACATTAATAGACTCTGCGCTATTATATATCCTTTTGAACGTCAAAACATTTCATCATTATCCGTTTCATCTTCAATAGCCAGCTAATCCTGCGTCAAATCTAAAGCCTCAACTTGGCTCACCCTCCACTTCTGTCTGCCTCTGCCTCTGCCTTTCCGCTCCATGTCTTCCACTTCCGTCTCTGTATATGTCTTCCAGGAACCGGGTAAACTTTCTCGGGGTGCGAGGAATCGCTTTTTAGGGGCCTTGCTGTTGGCAAATGACAGGACGTCCACGGGAGCGGGAGGAGAGGGTCTGCCCTTGGCCAGCGGCGATTCAGCTTGTTTTGTCGTAGTGTGATGTGACAGAGGAGAAGATGACATGAGGTCAATAGTATTCTGTGTCCCTTTGCTATCTTCAGTTGTGTAGGTATTCGTGTGGAGTGGCGAAAGTAAATAGTCAAGAGGGGGCAGCGCATCATATTCTTCGTCTGATAGAGTAGGCTGGTATTGATCATCCAAATCTATATCAAGCTTTCGGTTACCCTGCGAGCTTGATGTAGGCGCATGTGGTCGAGTAGTTCTTGATGATCCACTATATCCTTGATCGCCAGTCACTGGTGTCCGTTTTTTAACTGAAGGTAACTGTAAAGAACCGGTAGATATTTCAGCGTCGGAAATAGACGAGACGTAAAGCGGCGGTGAACCATTTCTCGAATGCTTTTTTGGAAACAAGTTACGGGATGAAGAAATATCATATGATGATATTATTTGAGACGCTGAGCTTGAACTTGCTTGCGATGACCCCACTTTGTTGGACTGACTTATTCCGGCCTTTGACACATTGGCGCTCACCGGTTGGGATGAACGAGACTGCGTGGCAGCCCAGGGGTTGCTTGGCTTCGGCGAGACTTGGCAGTAACGGTCCCCAGAAGGGGCTTTGCGGTACTCGCGGCGTGGCCGAAGAGGTTCTTTGGTTGTCCCTTTCGGCCGCAACGGCGGCTTGTCGAGAGAGGGAGCTAGATATACTGGAGGCAGTTGTGGTTGATGGTCAGACTTCTTATTTGGAGACTCCGAAGACAAGGCTGCACCAGTGGCGAGCAGTTTGCTTGTGACAAAATATCGATCTAATGCTCCTTGCTTCATGCCATGCTTTGTTGTGGTTGCTTTCGCGGCAGCTTTCTTTTTCGGCGCGTTTGCCCGCGATTGCTTCAGCATTAATGCCTCTTCATAATCCTCTACCTTGAGAGGAACACCAACTCTCGCAATGCTCCGAGACACCCAAGTCTTGCAGGGTTTCGTGGGGTCATAAGCATCCAGTCTATTCTTCATAGGGCTCATGGATCTGCTCTTTCCGGTCGTTTCGTTATCTGATTGATAAACTTCGAGATTCTCTTCATCCACAGCCAGATATTCGTCTTGTTGGTCCGGGTTGCTCTCATCATCAATCTCCGCATCAAGGTCTAGTCCCACTATGCCATATGGCTCAAAAGTTAAGCGTAATTCAGGTATGCCATCTGTTGAAAAGTGTTGTCTCTCGCCTGTGATCTCCTGTACAATCTCTCGTTCTTGAGCTTCTATCAAAACCAAGTTGCCATGCCCCGAGTCGACACTCTTGGGTCTTTCTCGCAGCTTGTAGATTAGCATAGGCGGTGCAAGAAGGCGAATCAGCCTCTTTGCACTCAATTTGCTGGTCCATTCAAAACATTCGTCGACAAATACCCTTAGTCTTTTTGAATCGATTTCCCTGTCCCATTGTAGCCGCGACCTCAAGTTCAAAAGGGCTGCTTCAGAAGAGACAATAGGATGCATGTAGTACTGTAGAATTTCCTTCTTTGGAAAGTCGTCTGGTACAGTGATTGCCTTATTCTTCTGCCTGAAATAGCCACTCTCATTCGTATGAAGCTCGTGTGCAAGATTTTCGCGCCAGGCCAATAACCCGGAACTGTCATCAGAAGTGAGGTCGCACAGTGATTTTCCGTAGCCTGCTCTTGCAGCTTCGCATGCAATCTTTGCTCCGCAACGAGCCACGCCAGCGGTATCGTAATCGCCACCACTCATCAGGGCGACCAGGATCATCCCTTCTCGGTCCAAGCCAGATTTTCCATCCTTCGTGACTTTGGCATCGTATAGTGACACGTGAGTTGGGGGAGTCTTTCCAGATCCCTCACATGACCAGTCCCTGATAGTTATTCCGCTGCCAAACATCAGAGTGTCCACGTCCTCACTGAGGACGGCATCGACCAAACCCCGTTGTTGCAACAGCGCGCACTCGGCCTCTGCTTCTCCCGGAGCATCGTGAGACTCAAAGCCAAATAATTGCAGCAAAAGCTTAGTTCTCCGCACATCGGCCTGGTATGCAGAACCTCCTTTGCGCCTGGTTTTATTCCGTTTCAGGAGAGGCCTAT
Organism: Pseudogymnoascus sp. 03VT05; assembly: GCA_001662645.1. Lineage (NCBI taxonomy): Eukaryota > Fungi > Ascomycota > Leotiomycetes > Thelebolales > Thelebolaceae > Pseudogymnoascus > Pseudogymnoascus sp. 03VT05. The sequence goes on along the minus strand of KV459357.1, from coordinate 137,795 downwards.
CGGGCCCATCAAAGACAAATATTGCCTGAACGGATGTTCCGGCAAGTCTTACGAGCCTATAAAATAGGGTTCGTAGCGCCGGATTGGGACCACCTTAATTCGTAAGAATTATGTTCCAAAATTGCAGAAAAAAGAACTCAAACTCACCTTTGCCCCCCTGGACTTCAAAGTTCCATATGGAGATGTCAACCGCTATTCTGAACGGTCTACCAGTTTGCTCGAATTTCTCCTCCGCAAGCTTGGTCAGAGACACTCTTTGACCTGGGCCTATCTCATTGTATATTCTAGAATTTATTCACGTCAGTAACTGTGTCTCCAATAACAGGTTATAGGTTTTGGCGCACCCTGGGATTCCCATGTTTTCATTGTTATAATTATAATATTGTGGGGCAAAAAATAATAACAGCCGAAATTTAATCCCTTAGAGAGATGGCCCCGAATGAGCAATGCAAAGTAGCAAGTGATGATACCTAACTAGGAGGCAAAGCTATTCCCGAGAGTTCTAGGATATCATCGACGATGGGTGCCTACTCGATCCATTGTGACGGAAAGGGCGTTGTTGATTAAGCCTCTATTTTGTTTATTTTAGGACTAGCTCCAAAGTCGTCCCAGCGACCTAGGGGACTTGGCTGAAACGTGGACGCTACACTTTAAATATAGATTCAGAGCGATGAAAGGCATTGATTTTATTTACAGTTTCTATGAACACCAAAGAAATAATAGAATCTTGTAGATATTTCCTAACGCTAAGAGATATTTCAGTCGTACCTTCCTAAACATGAGTACCTTTACAAATTCGTAGATGGCAGCCTTCAAATAAAGGCCGCAATAATGTCGATATTCCAACCGGGTCTCCACGCAGCTACCTTGCAGATATCGCGTTTGATATCTCAGAAATATCACTAGAATCAAGCTGTTGTCTCGTACACTACACCAACGACGCAAAAACATGGCCCAAATCTAATTTATCTCTTGGGCCCCAGACAATGCTAAGCAATGTCAACGCCTGCCCACCGCAGCGTCGCCAACATTCGGCCGGTTTCTGAGATCCGCTCCCCAGGAGCTCCATCGGCCAGCCCCCGCACTCCAGTCCGCCCCGTCTCGATCTCGAACTTTAGCTCCCCGTCAGCTTTGCGCGCTGAAGAAGACTGCATCATTCTCGAATTTGGCAGTCGTTATCTCCGAGCAGGGCTAGCAGGAGACGCACTGCCTAAGGCGGTCATTGGTTTCGGACCTGATACACAGAGGAGAGCTGGCGATTACCGGCAATGGCAGCTTGGATATGGGGCCGATTGGCGGCAAAGGGCATCGGGCAAAGCTTGGGGAGAGGAGCATGAGCTCTGGAAGCCAGATCTGAGGCATGTGGACCTGGGGCTCGTTGGCGATAGGATTGAACGAGCTATGCGAGAGGCTCTTACAAAGTAAGTTCCTATATGGCGTGTGGCTGTTTATTACAGTAACTGACTATTTCCAAGATATCTAGTAACCGGTTCTGGGTCTCGACGCATCTCCCTGGTACTACCGCCCGACTTTCCTCTACCACTTCTCTCGACAGTACTCGATACCCTTTTCACGAGCTTCCAACCTCCAACTATCTCGCTTCTTTCCGCGCCTGTGCTATCAGCAGTAGCAGCTGGGCTTCGATCTGCTCTTGTTATAGATATTGGCTGGGCTGAGACAACTGTTACTGGAGTGTATGAATACCGAGAGATTTCTTGCCGCCAAACTGTGAGAGCAAGCAAGCTACTGGGCCTAAAAATGCGGAAGGTCCTTGGACGTGCTATAAAATCTCGGCTGTCCCAAGATGACGACGAAGAAGACGATGAGAGAGACAGCAAGCTGATCAGCTTTGAAGAATGCGAGGAGATCGTCACTCGCATGGCTTGGTGCAAACCATCACAGCCCGCTCCTGAGACCGAAACATCGGAAGCCTTGTCAGCTGCTATGGAAAGTTTACGATTTAATGACCAACAAGACGTTGTATCAATACCTGTATCATCAACACAGCCACCTATGACGTTGAAGATACCATTTAATGAATTGGCCGAGCCTTGCGAGAATGCATTTTTCGTGAAGGATATCAACCCTTGCGACCTGGACGACGAAGAGCTACCATTGCATCTGTTGGTTTACCGAAGCCTATTACTTCTCCCAGTTGATGTGCGGTCATTTTGCATGTCACGATTGATACTAGTTGGCGGTGGGTCCAATATTCCCGGCCTTAAGAGCCGGATCTTGGGCGATGTCCAGTCTCTCATCGACTCGAGAGGCTGGGAACCGGTCCAAGGGAAAGCCTTTGACCAACTGCGTGCAAACCAGAAACTTAGGTCCCAACAAAGGAACCAGGCACAGCAGGGTCCCGTTGCGATCAAGATTGACGGACACGCACACCCGGAAACAGATGAGCACCACAGGCCAGCAGCCTTTCAGAACCAACAACCCGATCCTATTGAGGGTCAAATAAAGAGAGAACGAGATAAGCTCGCCCCTCCGCCAAATTATGGGACGCTGAGCGCGGTTGATTCAATGGGTGCTTGGAGTGGAGCGAGTCTTATATCCCAATTAAGATTGCCTTCCGTATCAATTGTCGAGAAAGACCAGTGGCTACAGTATGGTGCCGCTGGCGCTTCCAAAGCGAAGGAAGTTATCCCGACAGCGAAGGCGAGGCAGAGTATGGGTCCGGCTGGGTTGAGAGCTGCGGCTGCAGAGCAGTCAAGCTGGACGCTAGGGCCGTGGGGTTGATGATACCAGTGATGGAGTAAAGGAAAAATGAGAAAGTACCCTGCCTCGATAGTAGATGGCCGAGGGACCCGGAGTAAGACACGATGGCCTAAAGCCCTCAGTTTGCGTGTGTCACGTGATTTATGAGAAAGGAGGCACCATCTTGAAAACGATGAGATGCAATGTAGAGAGCAGATAGTACTGCAGACGGGTATGTATCTGCCATAATGGCGGAGGTTATAGTTCTAGCATCTCAGTGTCAAGGGTGATGATGATGGCGGCTTACCCGGCTGAAAGGAGACTGATTGCCGGTCATGTGCTACAGAGTGTGTGAGGTTGATAGAAATCTGTAGATTAAATATGGATAAATAAAACCATTATAAACCTATCTGTCTGCCTTTGAAAAATATTAATGAATTCTATAATAAAAGAACCCAATTGGTACTGTTGTTGCTGTTTGTGCTGCATTATTTTGCCTGTTCTCCTATTTTTTATCTCCTTCCGGTGTGGTCCGATCCGAGGAGAGAAATATGTAATGAGCGGCCAACAAAGCTGAGACCAGCAATTAATCTCTGCATCGTGAGTGATATTTCTGTCAACCACAGCAGTTAATAAAATCAGGAAAAATCAAAATATAAATCCCCAGTCACTGTAAATAATATACCATATATCTATCAATATTTACAATATATACCGTCGACGGCACATGATTTTTTTTCCACGGCTCATCGCTACGGATACCTCGTTTCTTTCGGAGTGGGTGCACTGAATTTCAGGCCAACCACTCACAAGCGAGATGCCAAGACTCTGGCTCGGGCTCTCTCGCATCGATCTTCTGTGTTCTTCAAGACTCCCTTCTTACGATTGATCCAATCTCCAAAACACCTCCCTTCACAATCTCCTCTCCTCAATTGCTGAAGCAATTGATTCTTTTTTGTGTCTTTGTAGCATAGACGACGGTCACAATGTTCAGGAACGCTCTCCGACAGTCCAGCCGGACGGTGGGCGCAATCTCTGCTTCCGGCAGAGTCGCTGCAGTAAGTCCACCACGAAATATCCAACGGGGTCCAACAGAGCTCGAAGCCATCTTAATGCATCGATATATACTCGGTGAACTCAATTGAGTTTGCTGAGTGATAGATTATGATGGTTGACAGCTTTGTTGGGAGCTCCATCAGCTTCGTCTGCATTTTTTCGGGCTTTCGGCTAACTTTGATGTCAACCGCGTAGGGAAGAATTGCTGCACCAGCTGCCTTCAACGCTTCCGCCATCCAGGCCCGCACTTACGCTGAGGCTAAGGCTGCCCCGACTGAGGTTTCTTCCATCCTCGAGCAGAAGATCCGTGGTGTCCAAGAAGAGGCTGGCCTTGCCGAGACCGGACGTGTCCTCTCCGTCGGGTATGTCAACAATGCGACATCACGATTCGATGTCATACCCAGCATCTATATCGTGATATCAATGGGAATCGATGGCTGACAGTAGTTGGAATATAGTGATGGTATCGCCCGTGTCCATGGCATGAGCAATGTCCAGGCCGAGGAGCTGGTTGAGTAAGTTTTTTCACGATCCATGGTGTGACGACTCGATGCTAACAACAACAATAGGTTCGCTTCCGGTGTTAAGGGTATGTGCATGAACTTGGAGGCCGGCCAGGTCGGTGTTGTGCTTTTCGGTTCCGATCGTCTCGTCAAGGAGGGTGAGACCGTCAAGCGTACCGGAGAGATTGTAAGTAGACCCATACTTCAGGACCCTTAACTCCATCTAATCCATCACAGGTCGATGTTCCCGTTGGACCAGAGCTTCTCGGCCGTGTCGTTGATGCCCTCGGAAACCCAATTGATGGAAAGGGACCAATTAAGACCAAGGAGAAGCGTCGTGCCCAGGTTAAGGCCCCCGGCATTCTTCCCCGTCACTCCGTCAACCAGCCCGTCCAGACCGGCATGAAGTCCGTCGACGCCATGGTTCCCATCGGACGTGGTCAGCGTGAGTTGATCATTGGTGATCGTCAAACCGGAAAGACCGCTGTCGCCCTCGACACCATGCTTAACCAGAAGCGTTGGAACAACGGTACCGATGAGTCCAAGAAGCTTTACTGTGTCTACGTCGCCGTTGGACAGAAGCGCTCCACCGTCGCTCAGCTTGTCAAGACTCTTGAGGAGAACGACGCCATGAAGTACTCCATCGTTGTTGCCGCCACTGCCTCTGAGGCCGCTCCTCTCCAGTACATCGCTCCTTTCACTGCCACCTCCATGGGTGAGTGGTTCCGTGACAACGGCAAGCACGCCGTCATCATCTTCGACGATCTGTCCAAGCAGGCTGTTGCCTACCGTCAAATGTCGCTCCTCCTCCGTCGTCCTCCCGGACGTGAGGCTTACCCCGGTGACGTTTTCTACCTGCACTCGCGTCTTCTGGAGCGTGCTGCCAAGATGTCCGACAAGCACGGTGGTGGATCCCTCACTGCCCTGCCCATCATTGAGACCCAGGGTGGTGATGTGTCCGCTTACATTCCTACCAACGTCATTTCCATCACTGATGGACAGATTTTCTTGGAGGCCGAGCTCTTCTACAAGGGTATCCGCCCAGCCATTAACGTCGGTCTTTCCGTCTCCCGTGTCGGATCCGCTGCCCAGCTTAAGGCCATGAAGCAAGTTGCCGGTTCGCTCAAGCTCTTCTTGGCCCAATACCGTGAAGTTGCCGCTTTCGCCCAATTCGGTTCCGATTTGGATGCCGCCACCAAGCAGACCCTCGCCCGTGGTGAGCGTGTAAGTATCCCCGCATAGCACCCCATCAAAATGTACAGAAGCTAATTTCTCATCCAGTTGACCGAGCTCCTCAAGCAGAAGCAGTACTCCCCCATGGCCGTCAACGAGATGGTTCCTCTCATCTACGCCGGTGTCAACGGTCACCTCGACTCCGTCCCCGTCGACAAGATCCTGGTCTGGGAAGCCGATTTCCTCGCCCACCTCAAGACCAACGAGCAGAGCCTGCTCGACACTCTCGACAAGGAGGGTGCCTTGAGCAAGGACCTCGAGGCCCGCCTCAAGGAGTCCGTCGTCTCCTTCACCAAGTCCTTCGTCGCATAAAGGACCAACACCTGCGCGTTGATTTCCTGTGTTTGTTAGATCCCCTCACTTCCGCGCTATGTATCTATCTCTTTAGTTGGCGGCGAGGCGGCCGGTTGCGAGCTGTCGCGCACGAGGGGGGGTAATGCATTAGCTGTAAAATAGAAACATCTACCTTAGAAACTGGAGTGTGTGATCTGATATTGTTACCTTAAATTGAATAGTTTGTGAAGCTGTCCGCAGTCCTATGCGTGATCCCATGGGTGGCTTGTGAGGTTCCTTGAATTTTCTCCGTTTGGATTGCTGTGAAGTTAGGGTAAGCGCGTGGCCATCGTGCTTGCCGTCTCTGCCTTCGTTTTTGTGCAAAGTGCTATCTACTCTGGTTAAGATCATGAAGCTGGCTGGCCAGTACAATATAACCTCTGCCACTTGGAGCTAGATATCAAGAACAATGGCTGAGGTCTTGTGTCAGGTTGTCTTTTCGCCGTACTTGGGGGATCTGGAATTCGACAGTCGATTCTAATCTCTCAGTATTCTACTCTTCAGGATTCTTCTTCAGGGCCTCTACTGCATCTTTGATGAATGGATATTCGAAAGCCGATTCTACTTTGTAGTGTGTTGTACCTGGGGGGTTCTTTCATCGAGGTTCTTGTGAGGTTTAGCCTCACGGAGATGCTCCCAACAGTTTGTCTCAGCCCATATCGTGACAATTTATTTGTTCCTTTTCACTTCAAGTATCGAGCATTCTCAAGAACTGTCTTTTGTAATTCATCATTTGGTGTCTATTCACTAAAAAGAGTGGCTAGTCCGTAGATGTTTTTATGAACCTCATCCTCCCATTCTCTCATTTCCCCATTGTCAATTTCATATCGTACATTCCTCTCCCCCCGCGAATATTCATCCATCTCCATAATCATCTGATTGATCTGTCCCATATAACTTCTCCGCCATATTCTCAAATCTCGGGTATAGTGCAAAAGCAAATGAACCTAGCGACTCCCGACCTTCAGACGAGGCACTGTAATGTAACCCATCAAATTTCCCTCCACCGAACACGTATCCCATTGCAATGTATCCCACCAGTACTCCGTTGTACGTCTATCCGTCGTGTAGTAACTCCCAGAACCATCCATATAGAAACCCTCCAGTACACTCTCCAGATAACTCCTGCAGATAACCCCTATAGCACCTTCCCGACATCATAATAAAGGCAATTCCTCAAATGAAAGAACAAAAGATGAATCATGAACCATCCACCGCAAACCATAACCATAAACCGTAAGCCATAAACCATAACCCATAGACCATAAACCATAAACCATAAACCATGAACCATAAACCGTAAGCCATAAACCACGAACCACGAACCACGAACCATGAACCGCAAACCATGAACCGCAAACCATGAATAGTAAAGAAAGAAGACTGTGAAAATGAAAGCAAAGTTGTGATCTGTACAAGTGAATTTCCGCCGATGAAGAATGAGAGAATGAAAGTAAAGTCGTAATCTGTACAAGTGAATATCCGGCGATGTATGCGATGATTGGGCCATTTGGCGGCGCAGTAAACTTGCACCCAGTTGCTGTTGTCTGGTAGCAAACGAAGAAGCATGATTCTCAGCCCATTACATCGAAGTAGCCAAACAAGTAAAACTCCAGCAAGTTTGCATCATGACAAACTGCCAATAAGAGTATGTCCAGTTGAACACAAGGTGCATTCCACTGGTATAAGTCGGTATAATCGCTCGAAACGAAAAACCCCCATTGATTCTGGGAGGTATATATACGCCGACATCGAATATTACCATTGAGGGGACAAGATCTCCTCCATATTGAAATTCAGAATCTCCGCCACTGCTTTGGTAGCCTCCTCCATACTCTCCTTACTTATAGCGTTTGGATATTCTTCGTATTCGGCTTCAAATGCTGAGACGGGATCAGGGTGCTCAGGTCCAGCGTCTTTAGCCTTTGGAGCCTCAATTGCTGAAGCTGGAATAGAGCGCTCAGGTCCAGCCCCTTCGGCCTTGGCCGCTGCAGCAGGCGCATGATTGCCCACATGAGAAGGAGTATTGCAATTGACACATGAGCTATCTTGGCGCTCTCTCTTGCCATTTTTCTTGAATAAGATTATGCTCATCGCATGGGCCGCACCAAAGATTGTAGCCTGCTCCTGGTCGGTGATCCCAGCATCATCCCCACCCTGCGACTGCGCCAGATGAACTGCGCCGTATACAATGCCTCCAGTGTGGTTTTTTCGTGCAGCACCAAAAGGACCCTTTGAATGAAGACGGATCAAAAGGCTTTTGTCTGTGGCTCCAGGAAGGGCATATTTGTCGTGCCATCTCATGGCACCATGTGGGCTGCGGAGGACCTGCAAATGTAAGTCCGTATCGAGGATCATATCAGCCGGACAATTATGGGATGCCAGTATCCTCACGCCCATACCCGTGGCTGCTACTCCGCCTGGAGTCATGAGATCGCTTCTGGGGAAGATTTCGGCGACATATACTCTGTCAAATTTGAGACTGAGGGCAGCAGACTTAGCAGCGGCATCAGCTTCTGGGCGCATGTCTGTATCCGCAAATTCAAGCGTAGACATCCGAGTATTGAACGAAGTAGGAGGAGTTGTTGCTTGGGTCAATGGTTGTCCGGAAGTATTGAAGCTTCCAGTAACGACGGTCGAACTGGAGACATCAATCTTTGTTGCTTGAATGTGAGCCTCACGGATATCGCTCTCGATCTTAAGCCTCTTGAGCTCTGCCTCATGCTGCGAGATGCTGCGAATAGACTTTTTTCTTTGCCTTCGGATAGGAGCATCGGGATATTCGGTTCGCAAAGCTGAAAATGTACCGTCCAGGACCTCTTCCACACTGAGAGGTGGAGCCCGTCGCTCATCAAATTCGCGCTGTGGTGTATTCGGGCGGGCTTCATAGAATTCGCGTTCTGGTGTATTTGGGTGGGCTTCCCCGGCCGCAGAACTTAGATCTGAGCCTGAGTATGGTCTCGGCGTGCAACTTCTCATTACCGGAGATTGTGGTCTCCCCGTATAATCAGCCAGGAGAGGAGACTTTGGTCCCCAATTGAGACCCTGTGAAGTGGGAGACTCTGGTCTCCAAACGAAAGTCTCTGAAGCGGGAGAATCTGATCTCCGATCGGAGCGTCCTCCAAGGGGGGAGTCCGGCCCCTCGTTATCACTCCCCATAAGGGGATAATCCGAATCCACAGCAACCCTCTCCTTTGCTGGGGTACTCGAGTACATACCAACGGAAGAATACGTGACATTGGCATGGGCTCCATTCATGTATGGTGCTAGGAGCTGTTCGTCGGAGTCACGTGCAGTGTCCTCCTCGGATTCAGCAGCAAATCCCGCAAAAAGCTCCTCATATGTGTTAGGGAATTTAACATCCCTTTCATCTTCTCGTGGCTCTCCACAGAGCAAGCGGTGGGTCTCCTCGTGCATCCACAGGCTTCTAGGTCTGGGAGTTTGCTCACCCTGGAGGTGGGTCGGATCCCATACCTCAGTAATAGCTTCTGATCGAACCGAGTGGAGGCTTTGCTGAGAAAACGATTTCTCCATAACTGTATTGAGCTCATCAGCACACACCGCGGCATACTCAATCAGGCTGTGTCGCTGCGACGCCGGGAAAGAATATCTCGGCTTGGGCCCGAAGATGGCGAATACTCCAACGGCTTCACCGTTCAAAAGAATGCGTGTTCCAGCAAAGAATCTGATGTATGGCTCATTTACAACCAGCGGATTTTTCGCAAATCTCCAGTCCTAAACAGTCAGCCTCGGCACGAATTGTTGGATAAACTGAAATACCTTTGTGGTGTCGAGGATTACGAAGACTTCGGTGGTCAAGAGAGCATGAGCTGCAATGCTCACCGATCGCTTTATCATTCGGCAATTATAGGTAGATTCTGCCTTGAAGATTTCATTGCTGGTGTCGATTAGGCTGATTGATACACCTGTGACTGCGAATTCTTTCTTCGAGGCTGTCACAAGCTCCTTTGACCTGCTTTCTTGACGAGGGGTCCAAACACGTTCGATTTTGAACAATTCAACTCGCCTTTCTTCCTCGTTCACAGGATCCATAGCTGGCAAAAATGAAAATAGCGGATCTATGGCGGGATGCTTAGGAGGCCTAGAGAGATTAATCGCACCCTAGATTGCCAGCACATTAGTTAATAGTTCGACATTTGGATTTCGAATAACTCTTACCGAGCGGAGGCCTTCCAAAAACTCGATCCAGTCAGCCTTGTTCCGGAGGTTTTGTACGTAGGCGGCCTCTGCAATTTCGTATACAGAGCGAAGTAGGCTCATGTCGATTGGATGTGACGGAGGCTCGGGTCGAGGCTTGTGCTCCTGCTGAGGTAGTTCGTAATCAGGGAAGGGCTCCTCAAAGGTGTCAGCCTCCTGCACATCCGTCCAAACTTCTGGTCCGCTGGCAGAAGCAGAAGCTCCGTTCCTCATTCCGAGTACCATTTCTCTTTGGTAGTTCCCATGTGGGATGACAGTCTGACCCGGCCATATACCTTGAGACACTGCAGTGCCTGGAATTCCGGACTGTTGGAGGATAAAGTGATTATTGTCAGGCCCGTTGAAGTTCATCATTGACTTTCCGTCGAATGACCATTTCATATTAGTGGGAGGTGAAACAACCGCCGAATTAGTTAACTGGTTGTTGTATTCTGAGTTGCCCGGATTTGATACGTTCCCTTGTTGTTTGAGTCGAGGAACTTCTTCCGCCTTTTTGGCATCTTCTTTAGCCTTTTCCGCAGCTTCTTTCTCTACCTTGGCAAGATGCTCTGGTGAGGCATACATGATTTGATGAATTTGCATCGGCGAGGGTGGCGGCAGAGCTTCTGGGTATTTCCAATGGCCTGGCTTCTTGTCGCTGGTATTGTCTGGCTTGACCGACTTCTTGAACCAGTTCTTGAACAAACCCTTGCTGCTCTTTGTGGCCGAAGCGGGTTCCTGATTACCGGGGTCGTTTTCATCCTGGAGAGCATCATGGTTATTGTGTGGAAACCCTTTGACGGTCCCACGGCCATTGAATGGCGACCCGTTACCCGAATTAGAAGCCATATCAGCGAAGATCTAATCCGGTTGAAATATCAAGGAGGTTCAATGCATGAATAGAAGGCGGAAGGTCGAGTATGAATTGAATAGATGAAAGCGGATGATGGTATGGTTGGTGTGATAGGTGTGATAGGTGTTTGATGAAAGGAGCAAGTGGAACAAATCTGAAGAAGTAACTCGCTCGGAAGCGGAAGCAAAACAGCAACTGAAGTGAATTCGAAACATTAAGTGAAGGTAAGTAATGGAATTGGTATGTGGGTGACCATGCTTAACAGCCAGACCACGTGCCACAGACTCTAGCTGGTGATAATAGCAACTGCATTGAATTGAAATCCCCTCAAAGGCCTGTGAAGACAAGTAAAAGAGACCATCTTCAAACGACTGACCATAACAAAACCACAGGACAAGAGACTCTCTCTCTCTTCTTGCGTGGAGTAGAAACTGTAATAATTTCGAGGCTGTTTGAATATGATAAAAAAGGGCTGGCTTATGAGGCGGCTCAGTATATCAGAACCACGTGCCAGAAACCCCTTGCTAAGAACGGCAACTGCATTGGCAGAACTACATGCCAGAGGCTCTTCTTAAGAATAAAACAAGCAATAAATATAAAGCAGTGCGGAGGTTATAACGGGTGGGATTTGACCGTGGGTTTGTGGCTCACTTGCCAGAGGCTCTTTCGCCGAGAGCAGCAACTATACGGAATTTGAGGGAATGTGAAGGCAAATAAAAGGTTTGATTTTACTTAGAACTGTTTCAAAGGGGCACGAAAGATTTACAGAACTGCATCTACTATATTATGTGATCACTTCACACAGTGTTTGCACGCAGTTCTGAAATGGAAGATTCATCAGCATTTTCATTTGTTAAATGCAACAATCCTTAGCCCGTATTCCGGACAGAAATGCTATGCGAACCCCATGCCGAACCCCAACCGACAATAAACCGTTCAAAATCCTGAAATTAATGTTAGTGGCTGCTCTTCCAATCTCATCGCATACAGCAATTGGTATGCATCTCGCTTGGTACGTACTGAGAGGAGTGAAGAACCATCTGTTCTTGCCCGAGGTATAACGCTCCTCCAGTGCCTTCTTGACAGTCTTCTTTGCCTCCTCACGCTGCGAAACCTCCTTAAAGGTATCAGCAGTGACAACACCCTTGAGTCCCTCCAGCTCGAGCGTGTAGCGTGTTGGCATCAAGTGGTTGTAGTTGATGACCTTGATGAAAGGCTTGACCTTGGAGCGCTTGGTCTGGCGGGCCTTGGACATGCGGCGGGTGATCTGAGACGGGTAGCGCTCAATACCGGCGACCAGTGCGTGAGGGTATGGGTGCGACTTGTTGCCGGAATCCTGGGGTTGGATGATCACAACCTATTGGACCTGTATTAGCTATTTGCTCATGTTCGCACTCCATGTCCACGCTTTGCCAATGCCCAATTCGCGCTCAATATTTTTCAGTCGCATCGCCGAATCGATTTATATCAAGCCGTCGCAGTAATTGGATTTCGTATCTGGGAGTGGAGGGGCGGAGGAGCAATTTCGTCTCACCTTCTTTCCGGCAAATCTGCCCCGGGTGATGATGGCAACACGGCCAACCTTGAGGACTATTTAAAACCATAATCAGCGACAGGTTCTGGAGTATTCGTTTTGTGACCAGTATAACTACTTACACTTCATGTCGGCTTTCGTTTGGCGTTGAGTTGTTGGGTCGATTCGTAGAGTCCCTCGTCGAAATGCACACTACCCAATTTCGAAAGTTTCGCTTGCTTGGAAAGAGCCGCAAGGGCTCGCAAACCCTAGAGATCGATGTGCGGAATGAGCGGAGGGGCGGAGTGGCGGAGGGCGGAAAGTCTTGGCGGGATAAAAATTCCGATTGGTCCGTTACCGCATCAAACGCGCTACGTTGATATGGATTAGCGTGAAATGGTTGCCGAGTAACGAACTGATAGTAAACAAAACTTGCAAGGGCCAACCACGTCAGAGGTGCGAGGGTTCAATTGTATATGCCCAAAGCGGCAACATCGATTATCTCGTCTCTTCTCGTCGCATCGTTGGCAATATACTCCACGAGTACCCCACTGACCCTACTTTGCTACCCCATATACCCATACAACAAACCATACAAGTTGTCTCAAATTACTCGAACCTCACAAATATAAACCATTCTATACTACAGCCGGATGTCAACATCCTAAGTGACAATTCTCGCCTTGCGATAGTAACGATGCCACTCAACGAGATGGACAGCTCGAGGGAGAACGAGAGGCGATTGAGGCACCAGAATTCCGGCTCAATTGATTTTGGCAAGGCAATGATCCCCATGTAAGATAGATCCGTGTTACGCAACATGTTCAAACGTCGCTGACCATAACTGCTAGGTGGGACAGCTCTGATCCGGACAGAGCACCTCCTCCACTTCCATTAAACCCTTCATCGCCAAGTGTCGCTTCGCGGCCGAATACCTCTACAGCTATACAATCAGCACATGCAGCCCTGACTGAGAGGGGCCGAGAAGGTCCACTCGCCGCGAATAGTGCAGTAAAGCGCATGGAAACTCCAGAGAGATCTCTTATCAAGGGCGCTGCCCACAAGCGCATGCAGTCGTTACAAACAGGCCATGTACGAGATTTAAGCAACTTCATAGATGGTGGGGGGTTGTCGCCAACGAAGTCACCCGAGAGATCGCCAGAGAGGACGCCTCAACGCCCTCCATCACCAGAAAAGAAGGACGATGAGGAACATAACGATATGGCGAGATCACCAGAGAAGGAAAGTAGCCGCTCAGCTACGCCTACAGCGGCCCCTACATCACGAGAAAATTTCAACGTGCGGCCATCGCTACGCCGACCACAATCCAGCATTCTGAGCGACAGCAGTTCCCCACAATCTGCCACGATGCTGGCTTTGCAATCAATGTCCAACAGAGAGAGCCGAGAAAGTCGAGAAAGTAGAGAAAGCAGGGAAAGCGCAAGCCCGCCACCTCCTGCGACCACTAATAACTCTACTGCTATGGTGCGCATTCCGCAAAGTTTTGACGCCATATCAAACCAGATTCTCAGTCTTACGAGCATTGCGACTAGCCTTCAACGTGAGATGGCTCAGCTGAATCGTCGAAGCAAAGATAATGCCACAGACTTGGTGAGCCTGAAAGAGGCAACGAATGCGCGAGACGAAGATATCAGGAAAAGCCTTCGAGACCTTTCTACAAATCTGACTACGCCTACAAATCAATCACCCTACATGCTACGCTCAAGCGATAACTATATGCTCGACGATAAACCCCATACCCCACAATCAAGGAGCGTGAAATCCATTTCGCTGCCACGGATACCAAGTCCTACCTCATTTTCGGCATCAATCGATCGTGGACTAACGGGGACCCCGGCCCCGACTTCTTACAACCCCGACGGTTCTGCATCCATCGCCCTCCTGGAGAAAGTTTTGAGAGAAATGGGGACTAAAGAAGGCCAAGACCTGCTCGTGTCACGCTTAACTGAAGTCTCCAACCTGCTCTCTCACGATGGGATGGAGACAGCCAAGAAGATGGACGAGGTTCTGGATTTAATCAAAGAAGGTTCTGGTCACCGTGCGCTGGTTGTCAACAAAAGTGGCGGCAACAATTCCAGGCCTCGTGACTTCAGCTTCGAACAACCTCCAAAATCAGAAGTAGATTACGACGGGCTCCGTTCAGGGCCTATGGTTAGTCGTGTGGAGAATCTTCTTGGCGGTGGATCGAAGGGGAGTGGGAAGTCTCGCGCGTCCGACATCATCAACGAAGACGTATTGAAGTTAATCAAAAGCATCAAAGATAGCGTGGCACAAGGAGGCGGACTTACAGCTGAAGTCAAGGCTCTCGTGCGTGAGCTTCGGGGCGAAGTTCTTGGAATGGGCCGTGATATTGGGAGGAAACTCGAACAAGCAAGGAGTGACCCCAGCGCTTCATCCCAAGATGCAGCCGCCTCGAACGAACAGGTAGCTCAGATTATAAACGAGGGGCTTCTGGATCTCAAACAGCATCTGGATCACGTGATGCGAGAAGCTCGCCGACAATCATCATCATCAGCTATATCTCGAAGCAATGTTGATGGCCAAGAGGTATACCACGCCGTCAGAAGTGCCCTCACCGACACCCAGCCCGCTGGAGTTGCGAAAGAAGACGTCATAGATGCTGTCCGGGAAGCGTGGGAGAACTACAAACCAGATATCGAGCTACAACACTTCGGATTAGAGCGTGAAGAGATGCTATCATGCCTTAAAGAAGGCATCCAAGAGTATATGCCTCAAGATACCAGTCGTGAAGTTGGCGCTACACGAGAAGAGGTGTTTGTAGCTGTTGTCGAAGGCTTGAAACACTTTACGCCACCTCAAGTTGAGACGGAAGCAAGCCTCTCGCGGGATGAAATCCTTGATGCAGTCAGGGAATGCCTAGAGGAGTTTGAATTCCCATCGGCTCCTCCACCAGAACCCAGAGACATCGACACCATGAGAGAGGACATGCTAGATGCTGTTACGGAGGGTCTGAGTCGCTTCGATTTTCCAATCCAGACTACACAAGGCAACGAACTTAGCCGCGATATTGGAGGAGATTCACTGACGAAAGATGATGTTTTCGATGCCGTCAAGGCGGGCCTAGAGGATATGCCACAAACTTCCGATGCCTATGGCGAGCAAATCCATGAACGTCTCCAAGAAGTTCTTGACGCTTTGCACAGTGAATTCAGAGCTGTTTCCGACGAAGCTAAGCAGAATGTGGCAGCTCATGGACGGGACACAGAACAAGTTCTTGATGCGACTAAGGATGGCTTTGAGAAGCTCCGTATCGACATCGAGACCTACGTTGACCGTGCCGCTGACGTTACCGGAAAGGACGAAATCATTGATTGCATAAGGGACAACTTCGACGGGCTACGTGAAGAGTTAGCACACACCATGGCTCAAGGCTCGGATGTTTCGATGGAATCTGTCAGGCACGAACTGAACAGCTTCCGCGAAGCAATGGCCACCTCTATCGTCCCAGCGGGATCGAATGTCGATAGAGAGGAGATTCTTTCTACCCTAAGAGACGGACTGGATGGTCTACGAGCAGATATGGACAGGCCGAGGGACAGTGGCGAGAGCATCCTATCTGGAACTGGGGAGATTCTAGACGCTCTTCATGACGGCCTCAATAGCTTGAGGGTCGAAGTTGAGAGGATTGGTAGCAAGCCTGTTGATATGACGGTGAACTACGAGATTCTGGACACTCTTAAGGCCGGCATGGAGGGCCTGAGGCTTGACATCGACCGTCTACGTGACAGTGGATTACACGACAACCATAGCAGCAACGGCGACAGGGACATTGCCGCAATTACTAGCGGTGCGGTAATTGCTACCGAGGGCCTCAAACGAAACGACATTGAGAACCTCGAATTATTGATCTCTCAGCTGGGAGCCAAGGTTGAGTCACTCGAAAATATGCCTCCCCAGTCAACGGTGCCCCCAGCGGATTCGGTGTGCAGAGAGGATATTATTCATATGGAGGAGACCTTACGCCATGTGCAGGAATCTGTTGTGGAAATGTCAGGCCGGCAGCCTTCTCAGGTCGGCGAGGAGAGCATACACAAAGAGGATTTTGAGGCCATTGAGACGCTCCTTCGGAACACCAAAGCAAAAATCGATGATCTGGACCCGGAAAACCTTGTCAAGAAGGATCACCTTGACGCCGTCGAGGATATTATCAGAGAGACCCGAGACTCAATCAGCGATATTTTGGCTCAAATTCCAGAAACGGCGAAGCGAGAGGATGTTGGCATTGTGGAGGCTCTGGTAAAAGACGTTATGGTCATGCTTCAGGATGTCAAAGATGTCTCAGAAAACGATAGTAACGTTGGAATCATTGTGCTTGGCGTCAAAGACCAAATTGACAAGATGATCACCGACGATCTTGCCGGACTTGCTAGCAAGGAGGATGTTAATACCCTCGGCGAAATCGTCAAAGACATGAAGGATGCAAACAATACTGCCTTCGAGGAACGCCAGGCAGAAATTGTCGGTGTCGGCGAGCGAGTCAGTGAAGTCAAAACACTCCTTGAGGAGTTCAGAGACGCAATCAAGTCGAAGGTCGAAGAAGGCACCACGGGCGTAGACTCGATCAGCAAGCTCCTGGAAGGTCTGGGGCCTGTAATCAGCTCCAATGCCAACATCACCGAAGATGTCAAGGAGGTCTTGGAAACCATAAAAGTCGAGTTCGAACAATCCAATGCTGGGGTTGTGGGCGCAAAGCTAGAATCCGATGAGATGTTCGAAAAGACCTGGGAAAAGATTGACGAGAAATTCGAGGACTTGATGCTCAAATATGACGATGCCCAGCTAGCGGCCGAGTCCAAAGAGAAATCGGGTGAAGAGAGGAGGGTCGAGTCTGACGCTGCTCTCCAGGACACGAAGGCGATTGCGGAAGAGCTGAAGTTGCTCATCAACACGCTCGGCTCCACCTTGACTGACTCGGTTGATAAGATGGAGGAGGCTTCAAAGACAGTCTTCAATCGTGTTGAGGATACCTATTCGAAACTCGAAGAGACCCATACTGAGGTTAGGACCGAGAACCAGCTCACTCGTGATCAAGTCATGAAGACCCTTTGCGCAGTTGAAGATGTGCATTCCAATGTCAACGATTACAACCCGAAGATCCTCGATTCCATCAAGGATGTGCTATTGATTGTCGGCCAGCATTACGAACACTCCAAGACATCAACCGATACCATCCAGGAAAAGATCAAAGAGCGTGACGTTGCCTCATTGTCCTCGGTCCAGGGGCTGCTGCAAAATACGCCATCAAACAAATATGATGACGGAGAGGTTCAAGAGAAGTTGAACAAGCTTGTGGACCATATGCACTCTGCGGGGAAGTCGTTTGCCCAGCTGGATATGCTTGACGAGATCCATCGTAAGGTGATGCAGACAGCTGCCGAGGTTTCCGAATTCGTGTCTATCCAAACGCAGCGCATCTCCAACGATCACGAGGACAAGGTGAAGGAGGCTGATGAAGCAGCGATTACGCTCGAGAAGAGACTGGCAGAACAGGAACGTGTCGAAGCAGATGTTGCCAGACAACGCGCTGAGGAACAGCAGCTGAAAGACTCTGTAGCCTCTCTCAAGGCGGAGCAAGACAGTCTCTTCCAGCAAAAGATGCGTCTCTCAGCCGACGTCTCAAGTCTTGAAACAGCCCTCCGCATTCGCCGCGAAGAACTTCACAGCATGGAAGCCCGCGCCGAGGGACTTGAGCGCCGCATCCTTGAAGGCGTCATCGACCACTCCCGCGCCTTCCTGATCGGCAAAACCAAAGGCCGCGACCTGATGAACCTCAAGCGCGTCCCCAGCCACGCAGCATCAGCAACCGGCTCGGTGACGAGCGGCGCCAGCTCCTCGCGGAACCGCTCGGCAGGCACGATGCACAGCGCTGTGGGCATGGCCATGAATGCCCCGCCGCGCGCTGTCGTCACTCACCCCATCTCCAACCCCGCCGGCGCCTCGCGGCGCAACTTCTCTCTCAACCAGATCACGAATAACGTCCCAACCGGCGGCGTCAAGCGCAGCCACAGCGTCAAGAACTCGAGTGGCAGCGGGGCGCTGAGGAAGACGAGCTGGGGTGGTAGTATGCCCCGACACGGGTATGGGGACCTGAATAAGGAGAATCTGGCGCTGAAGGAGAGTGATGAGGAGAGTGCCCGGGAGGATGATGGAGAGGTTAGTGACAGTGGGACGCTGAGGAGGAAGAGTGGTGGGACGGTGAGCACGATGACGGGGACGGATGTTAGTGGGAGCATTGATGAGGGGACTGAGTATAGCGAGTCGGAAGAGGGGAGCTATTATGATGATGAAGAGGAGTCAGCGGTGGGGGCGGAGGGGAGGGGAGTAGTGATGTATGAGCAGCCTGCTTAGTTGTGGGGATATTGTCTGTTTTGATTGTGTTTTGTTTTTGTTTGTCTGTTGTCTTTGAGCGAGAGCGAAAAGGAAAGCCACTGTCTGAGTGAAACTTGGATTTGGCGATGGGGAAGGGGTGTTTGGAATTCGGCTGGGGCGGGATAGTGGGATGGGATGGGATCGGGGTGTTTGATGATGAACTTCTTTTTCACTTTTTATTTTACTTTAGGGAAGCGATGGTGTTGTGGGGGGAGTTTTCCATAGGGTTGAAGTGAATTGATTACTCTGAATTAAATTTTGGGTGGTATTTTGGATTCCGTTTCCTGTGATGGTGATTTGTTGGGTATTGAATCTTGGGTGAGTGATTATGATGTCATGAGATGAGGAGGATCTCTATGTTCCTATTTTCGATGGGGTTTGAGGGATGGGATTGTTCAGTCCAATCAGAGGTCGTATTATAGCTATAAGAGTTTGGGTTTGGTTTGAGGATGAAGTGATGTGATGGTTATTATATTTCGTGTGGTCTATTATAAAAATCAGAAATAAAAATGTTTTGGTCACAACATTCTCACATTTTACTAAGCCAAACTTTATTTTTTAAATATTCGTATTTAAGTTTTCTTTTCAATCTACCTATAAAATCTAAAAGACAAGATCTCTATTTCAAACTATTCTACCCCCCGCCCCCCCCCAATCACCCCGCCATCGAAGCCTTCGGGCTGCGGGTTATAAGGCAGGAACGAAGGAGAGAAAACAGCTAGCCGTGCCTGCCATCCCCCCTTTCCTTTAGATTACGGGTTATAAGGAAGGAACGAAGGGGAAAGCGATTTTGGGGAACGCGGCGGCGGGGAAGGAACGATGAGGTAATAAAGGGGGGGAGGGCAGTAAGACAATCAAAGCATACCGATGTTACCCGCCTTGAAGGAAGCCGGATTATCCCTGATCCGTAGATTCCCGTGACTTTTGGGCAGGCTCTTGGTTATCTCTTCAGGTGATAACGTGGCATCGGAGAGGTATTTTACTTTTACTGGTCATGGATAAGGAGGATAAAGACGATAAAGAGGATGAAAGGTAGTATTCCTCAGGTGAGCATTAAGTGAGTTTCTATAAGGTGAGCGGCCGAGAACAGCGACTGTAATCCCGCTGGTCATGTGACGTCCGGGTTTATATCGATTCTTTTCAATATCAATATCAATATCGACGTAATAGAGATCTCTATCTAAGCTCACGTGTCGTTGCTACTCTTAACCACTCACGTGCTCCTAAACTGCTTCCGGCGATATGAGTGTTTGTGAGCCGTAAGCCATCCTCTCAGGGATCTAGACCGCCATGACTGAGTATAAAATAACCATACATAAGACATGACTCGCATAGCCATGAGTATAATTGTATAAGTATAATCAAATCCCTCTGTATATATATGCTTTATCATATTTAAATGCCGTATTATCACTTTGCTCACAGCCATTGTGTAGTGTTACTCAAGAATACTATACCTATACCGTCTTCTAGTATCACCATTAATGTGTCACCACATGAAATTTCCCCTATTCTGTACCTCCGATTCTACCCTTCCCATGATTCACATTAATCACATTATTCACATTTATTCCCAATTTTTGAAACTATTGATCCCCTTTGCATATTTGTACAACGAGGGGGTTCGGCTTACCGCCCTCCTGCATCCCCTGACCGCCTTTCGATAAGCCGACCCGACCTTATCTTATCGCTGCCCACAACAAATTTCGACTGACTCCCCCACAATCCCATCCCACCCGATCCCTTCTCACCCTTCCCATCCGACTCATACCTCAAACCACCTTTTGTTTATATACTCAATTCCACCACAAAACTCCAACAACATAACCAACATCATGGCTTCCAAGGGAAAGGTCTGCCTCGCCTACTCCGGTGGTCTCGATACCTCCACCATTCTAAAATGGCTGCTCGACCAGAACTATGAGGTCGTCTGCTTCCTCGCCGACGTCGGCCAGGTATGTGCAACATCCCCAATCCCCCACTCCCTCCATTTCCACCAGCAACACCCCCAATTGCAGCGCTTTACCTTATCAATGGATACACGATCTAACACCCCACCTAGGAGGAGGACTGGGACCAAGTCCGCTCCAAGGCCGCCGCCATCGGCGCCACGAAGATGGTTATTACCGACCTGCGCCGCGAGTTCGTCGAGGAGCTCTGCTTCCCCGCCGTCCAGTGCAACGCCATATACGAGGGAAGGTACCTGCTCGGCACCAGTCTGGCCAGGCCCGTCATTGCCAGGGCCCAGATGAAGGTTGCCGCTGAGGAGGGATGTGAGTATTTCCATTCTTGGTGAGGGGTAATTTTGAAAAGAGGTGTTTTGCTGACTTTTTGTTTTTAGGTCAATTTGTTAGCCACGGGTTAGTGATGTCCTGAGTTGATTGTGGAGAGGAGTTTGATGGCGGGATAGATGTGCTTCTTCTCATAAGTTATGAGATTGCCATCCATTGAGCCATCAATCCTTCCCCAATTACCCCGCAAATGCGTTACACAGAACCACCAACTAACCACCAGCTAGCTGCACCGGAAAAGGCAACGACCAGGTCCGCTTCGAGCTTGCCTTCCTCACCATCGACCCCAAGATCAAGATCATCGCCCCATGGCGCATGCCCGAGTTCTTCGACCGCTTCCAGGGCCGCAACGACCTCCTCGACTACGCCGCCTCCACCGGCATCCCAGTCACCTCCACCAAGGCCAAGCCATACAGCATGGACGACAACATTGCTCACTGCTCCTATGAGAGCGGTCAGCTCGAGGACCCATCCAAGCCGCCACCAACTGATATGTGGACTCGGTGCGTACACCTTGGCGAAAACTCGAGGCCAATAAACCGCGAAAAAATACAACTGCTAACTTTCGCAGCACTGATGACCCGATGAAGGCACCTGCCACCCCACAAGATATCCAGATCCACTTCGAGAAGGGTATCCCTGTCAAGCTCACCACTGAGGGCAAGGAGATCACCGACAGCCTTGAGCTTTTCATTGCTCTTAACGCTATTGGCAAGCTCCACGGTATCGGCCGTATCGACATCGTCGAGGTTCGTAACGCATCCAGTCGCGGTTTTTGATCACTGCTAATTTATGTCGTAATAGAACCGTTATGTCGGCATCAAGTCCCGCGGATGCTACGATTCCCCAGCCATGACAATCGTACGTCTCCTCCCTTCCTGAAACCCCGGACTTGCCCCAGGACTTCTGCACACAAGCTAACCCCCTGCAGCTCCGCGACGCCCATCTCGACATCGAGGGTCTCGTCATGGACGGCAAGGTCCGCGCCCTCCGCGACCAGTTCGTCACCCACGCCTGGTCCGAGATCCTCTACAACGGTCTCTACTTCTCCCCCGAGCGCGAGTTCATCCAGAACTCCCTCATCTACTCTCAGAAGAGCGTCGTATGTCTTCCTCCACCTACCCCACTTGTTTCGTTGTGAAGAGAAAGGTGGAATGTGCTAATGTGGGATAATAGAACGGTGAGGTCAGGATGCGCTGCTACCGCGGTAACGTCTTCATCCTCGGCCGCTCCTCGGAGACCGAGAAGCTCTACTCGGAGGAGGAGTCCTCCATGGACAGCTTGGTTGACTTCAGCCCTGTTGATACCAGTATGTCCCCTGCACCCCTATTCCAAACCCCACTTTGGCCCCCACCCCCACCAAAGGCCCGATGATTCAGTATACTAACACACCACCAGCCGGATTCATCAACATCAACGCCATCCGCCTCAAGAAATACGGCCAAGCCAAGCTCGAGGCCGGCGAGGGTCTCGGAACGAAATAAATGCATTTCCATCCATCCCAACTCCACTCAGTGGGAGGGGATCAAACGACAGAGAAAACAGCCGTTTCGAGCCGTGTAGGGGAGTAGTTACGCAGAAAGGCGTTCTATCTATAAAAAAACAGAAGTGGGGGTTATGAAAATGAAAATGATATAATACCGTGGGACTTTAAAAGTTTGGTATGGGAAGAGGGAGGGGAAAGAGGGAGATGAAGGGAGGGGAGGTAATAGTAGGTAGGTAGCGAATTTAGGATTTGGCTGCCAATTTTTTTTTAGTGAGTGACTGGTTTACTGCACTGGTTCTGTTAATTTCTGTGATTGAGATTACATATGAGAAGCACTAAGGAGTATTTAAGGCGTCATCAGCGGCTAGGGCTGACCTAGACTACCCCCCACTTATCCTCTGGCACCCTATTTCTCCTCCCTCCACTGGCATAGCAGGCATTGCAAGTATTCTCAGGCGTCTCCGTCCCCCCCCATGTCCCTCTGAAAAACACTAGACACCCGGTACACACGTATCCTAACCGCCACCCCCGGCCCCCAAATTCTATATGCGTCCCCCCTCGGTACTTCCCTCCCATAATCCCGCATGGAATACAGAACCGCTCCGCCTTGAATCTGATATCCACGGGTGTCAAACCCTGATACAGGTGGAACTCCGACACGTGTATGACCTTTCTACGCCGCCCCTTCATCATATCGTTTGCGAAGAAGAGCGGAGGCCGGAGCTTGAGACAGTAGCTGCAGGCAAACAAGTCACCCAGGCCGGGCTGTTGGTTGTATGGAGTGTATGTGTGGCGGGGCCAGCGCTCAATGCGTAGGAGGTCGAACATGTCGTACTTTAGGGTGTTGGGTATGTATTGGGGATGGCTCTCGTCGAATGGCCGGTATATGGGGCGGTTGGGTGGAGAGGGGCGTGTGTTGGGGCTTGGAAGAGTGGAATGGAGGAGGCGGCAGGTCATGAAGAGGGCGACGTGGTGGGGATAGCTGAGGTAAGTTGTTATCTGGAGTAGGAGCTCTGTTGGCAACTTTAAGAGGGTTGTTGGTGCCATTGTTGGTGTGGTGGGAGGTTGGCGGGGATGGATTATCGACGGTGAGACTTAGGATGAGAATAGCATGATGAATTTATTCTATAAATGAACAAAGACTGAATCTGGTACAAGGGAACAAGCAGTGAAGAGTGAAGAATTGCCATGTTGTCTCTAGAAACGCTGAGAATGGTCATGAAGAAGTAGAGAGTGAAGAAATGCCCCGAATCCTCTATAAACGACGAGAAGAGTGATGAAACGCCATGCAGCTCCCCGGTCCCTTTATCTCCTGTCGAAAATGTTTCGAAGAAGGCAGACTGTGTTTGCTGTAGGCCTCGTAATGATGTTAGTGATGCTATATTTGATGGAGGGGGTGCTCTGCTCACTATCCGGAGAAGGCGATCTGACCATCCGGGAAGTCGTATGAGATATCAAAAGGGTCTAGGATGAGAAATTAGTAATGCTTCATACGAGTAAGGTATTTGAGTACTTACCAATCTTGTAGTCGGATTCCTGGCGGCAGTATTCACATCTTTTGTACCTAACCCCATAAGATTCGAATCTATACTTCTCACGCTCGAATCCACCACACAAATCCAAAGCACCCCTTCCCCCCCCCCAGTATGAAATTGTAACCCCCGCGGATAATGTCTCCTGCTGATCCCGCAAGGTATAGAGTGGCGGACCTTCTTCGCTAACATGATAGATTCACCACGTTTTCCCTGATCGCCTTCCATCTGTTTGGATTCAAAGTTCCAGCCGGAGCGAATCTTCATGCAGAAGCAGCAAGCGAAGAAGTCATCCTTATCTGTCTGCCGCCTTTCGAGGGGTCTGGGATGTGGGGATGTGAATTCGGGCCAGAGTTCGATTTCAAGGAGGTCTTCCATGTTGTACACGATATAGGGGTTGGCTTTTTGATTAGGATCAAGTCTGGCGTAGAGCTCACGACAGGTAAATGACAGAGCTAGGTGAGAGCCATAGCTGAGATCGTTTGTTATTTGATCGAGCAATTTGAGTGGCAAGCTGAGCAAGGCCGTTGTGATTGCCATGGTGTGTAGGAGTAGAGGTGATGTTGAGAGTACGACGGAGGATTCTTGACGATAGGAGCATGGGAGTATGTGACAAGTAAACACCAAAAATAGAATAAAGAAAATAGGAGTGAATAGACGGCTAAATACTAAGAAGACCGATCAAATGCCTTATAGCTTCTCGTTGGTTCACTTCCTGTCATTACAAAAGCACATAAGTAAGAAGGGGAATCGGTGGTTCTTTATTTGAGTGTCTGAGAATTTACTATTCGAGGAGAGATCTTGTACGTCGAGCAGTAAGATCATATGGTCTAAGATATGCAAACCCATAACCCCCTAACATCCCGCCAAAAGGAAAACTCCTGTCCTTGGGATACATCTGAGCCGGAGCACCACACGGGATACAAGTACAATGCCGGATTCTCTGTTACCCGTCACCCCACCGACCACCACCACGGGCTCCGTCCCAGCTCGCACCTCCCCTCCACGCGCAACCACCCCCGTCAGCTCCTTCAGCCCTGGCGCCGCAGCCTCAGCGCTCCGCGACCTGGTCTCCCCTTCAAGCACTCCCTCCCGCACCCCATCCTCCCATGAGGCTACCATCCCAACCACTCCCACTAACACCCCTACGGATACAAATACGATCCCAGCTGATGGCCATGCCATCCCTACTAATGCGCCAACCATCCCAATTGGTGAAAATGCTTTCTCTGCTACTACGCTTGCGATCTCTGCTTCCGAGCTTGCAGCCTCTGCTGCTACGATTGCGATCTCTGCTGCCGAGCTTGCAGTCTCTGCTGCTAAGCGTGCTGCTACTACTATCCCAACCGTAACCGCATACGAACGGGCCTAGGAGAGGGCATTGGCAGAGCGGGCGGAGAAGTTGAGGGTTAAGAAGAATAAAGAAAATGGGAGTGAACAGACGCCCCGTAAGTCTGTGTAAACGCTAAGAAGACTGATGGAATTCTTGTTAGCTTTCTGTCTTTTTATTTCCTGTCATTACTAAGGGATCTAAGAGAGACGGGAATTAGTGATTCTTTATTTAAGTGTCAGAGAATCTACTATTTGAGGAGAGATATTGCACTCCGAGCAGTAGGCTTATATAGCCTGAGATAATGAATTAGCGATTATTTATTTGAGCGACTGAGGATTTACTATGTGAGGAGAGATCCTATAATCCGAGTAGTGGTTCATATGTACTATTGATGAATTGGCAATGCTTCATGTGAGTAAGTTATTGGAATTCCTACCATATCTAAGTAGAAGACGGCTCCTTTTTCTCATCACCGCTTTCCCGACAAGTATCGCAAGTAAAACCAACCTTCACAGCCTCAAACCCCGGCCTCTCTAGCCCGAACCCTTTACACTTAACACACGCAAACCCATAACCCCCCGACATCCCACCAAAAGGAAAACTCTTGTCCTGGGGGTACATCCTCGCCGGAGCCCCACACGGAATACAAATACGCCAGGCGCTCCGATCTCTCCTACCAATCTCCTCCTCATCCTTATCGCGTTTCCAGTAAGCACGATTGAGATGTCTATTAGTGAAGTTGATGACGGACAGGATCTTGCAGCAGTAGCAGCAGGCGAAGAAGTCATTCTTGCTGGGAATCTGACGTGAGACACGGTCGCCGCCGAGGGATGGTGTGAATTCGGGCCATAATTCTATGGCGAGGAGGTCTTGCATGGTGTAAGGCCTTTCTTTCCCAGTGGTCATGGTGCGTCGTGGTCGTGAATTGGGGTCTTCCACTCTGGCATGGAGCTCGCGGCAGGCGAATGAGAGGGCGAGGTGAGATGGATAGTCGAGATAGCTTGTTATTTGGCGAAGGATTTCGGTTGGAAAGTTCAGCAAGGTTGTTGATGATGTCGTCATGGTTTCTGAGATGAGAGTTGATGTGTTTGGTGATTGAGGATGCACGTTTGAGCGTGAGTGATGATGAACAAACGCTAACGAGGGTGGCAAAGAGAGTGAGAGCGAGTAAACGCCCTGTAGCCTCGTCTCTCCTTCTTTTATTCCTCTAATGTATCCTGGCAACTCTCGCAAACCCACTCCTCAGATATTATTTGAAGGTCCTTCGAGAATCGATTACATTTATAGCACATGTGCCAGTAAACCCCGTCCTCGGTCATATACCATCCATCTGTCTCCGTGTAATCATAAATCCCAGTGGCAGCTGCGCACGGTAGGCAAACATGCTGCTGCCTCCATTTCATAACACCCTTCTCAGAACCCTCTTGGGCATTCCGCCTGGAACAAAAGTACGCCTTAAACATGGTGCAAAACTTGGTGCGGCTGCGGAGTTTTAAACAGATTTTGCAGGCCATGAACTTGACCAGGCATAAGTTAAAATCGGGGTGTGGAGGGTTGTGCTCATGCCACTCCTCTATTTCGAGAAGTTCATCCATGGTGTAGGCCTTTCCATGAGCTGAGGAAGCGGGTAGTCGGTGACGAGTATCGAGTTTGATATAGAGCTCTCGGCATGTGAATGAGAGGGCAATATGTGAACCGTAACGTAGCTGCTCTGATATTTGATGGAGCAGTTCGACTGGCAAGTTTGGCAAGGTTGCTGTTATCGCCATGGTTCATGAGATTTGAGATTGATGAATTCGAGGCAGTGCGGTGTCTTTGATATGGCGACTTTGTGTCAGAGACTATGATGGTTCTTTAGAAAGGAGGTGCATTGGCAAGGCAAATTTATTTCATTGACGAACAAACGCTAAAGGTCGAACAAAGAGTCTGAGAATGAATAAATGCCCCCCTCCCCCCTCCCCCCACCACCCCTCTCACCGTCACTGCTCTCCGTCTCACCGTCACTGCTCTCCTTCTCACCGCTGAGCTCCCCCACCGCCGCCTTCTCGTCACTACCTCCCCTTCCTACCCTCTGTATCCTCATCAATTTCCGTAGTACCCTGTTCCATTGCCTTCTGTTCTCCTCCTACACTTAACGCACATAAACCAGTCTTCGAAGCTATATTGGTCATGGTAACCAATCTTATAATTACTACACACGTCGCACACATACAGACACTTCCATACCACCGGACTGCCCGTCCCATCAAACCGCATTCCATGATAATACGATTTCTGCTTGATCCCACATGGAATACAAATCCGCCTATGTTCATAATCCACGTGGGATTCGCAAAATAACCCCCAATGGATCCTCCTAGCACCATAGCCTTTGCTTGGGGAAAAAAATCTGGTAGCTGGGCGGAGACGTAGACAAAGATGACATCCAAAGAGATCCCCAGGGCTGATAAGTCCGGGTGGTTGCTGTTGTGTTTGTTGTGTAGTGCTGTGCTCTGGCCATTTCTCCACCTCGAGGAGGTCAGACATCGTGTAGGTTTTAGCTTCCGCTCCGAGAGATGACAGTAGAGTGTATGGCTGATGAGGGGTGTCAACTTTAGCATGAAGCTCACGGCAGGTAAATGAGAGGGCGAGGTGTGAGCCGTAGCTGAGATGATTCGTAATTTGGCAAAGGAGTTCAACGGGCAAACTTTGGAGATATGCGGGTGCCATTGTTCGAGCGGTAGAAGATTGAGTTGCTGATGACATGACTTGGGCACAGAAGACTGAGGTCTGTGATATCGAGTGCTTAAAGTGTTTTGTAGAATTCCATCTTAAAATTGAGGTTGAAAGCCTGCTTTGGCCTAGGTTGAGCTATTGTCTGCAGTACAGATCCTCAAAATGAAATCTTCAAAAATTAGAATATGTTCATAGTAACTGTAGGAAAATATATTTTACCTCCCGATGACAATATCAGGCTTTGTATAGGAGAGGATGTTTAATATGACGGTGTGTGCGAAGAGGATTAAGGAGGGGAAGAGCACATTGAAAGAGGTGAGGAACAAAGCAGTGGCCTCGACAAGGATAGTCAATTGTAACAGCAACCAAGAGGATCAAGGAGAGAAAGAGTACGTTGAGAGAGGCGAGGAACAAAGCAGCGACCCAGGCAAGGATAGTTAATTGTAATAGCAATGGGATATATTTGTCGCCTTTAGGCTCTCTATTTTGAATCTGGGCAATCTCGGCGTGGATCATGTGGCCCATCCCATAGGGAATCTGCTAACTAGTATTTATCAGAGATGTTCCCTGCCGGCATCTTAGGCTCGATGTGAGAGATGTGTTTGAACTGTATTATTTACATAATCTATATAATTTATATCAATTTGATACAATGGCAGACATCAGGGGAAAATCATAAGATATTGACGTTCCTCTAAGATCGGGTTATCACATAGCACTTTGATAAATAAGTCATACGACGGGTCGGGCCCTCTTAAGTCCGTGGCGGAACCCGACCCGACCATTGTGGGGTAGAAATCGAGAGAGCGGACCCCGCATATGTAGATTAACCTTGGTGTCAATCCTACGACATCCATCTCCTTCTTATATAGATTAATTGGCGCCAACTTCTCCAAATGTGTTGGTTTCCGTCTTACCGACTATCGTTGATATAGATTCGATATATATATCCTCCAAATATCCCATATATATTTCCATAAACCATACATACACTATCATGTCTGCCTCTCCCATCGAAACTAGACTATTCATCAACGGCGAGGTGCGACATATGTTCCATTTAAACCATCAGTTCGAACTTCCAATCCCATCCGTAGCTAACCGCCTTGTCTTCTCCTCCAGTTCCAAGCCATTGATGAGTCTCAAACTTTTGACCTGCACTCGCCTTCCACCGGCGAATTCATAGCGAAAGGTACTATGCATTACAAACTCAGCCCCGGCTTCCTCGCCCTTCCCCATTGACGTATCTTGGTCCATTACTAATCGACCACAGTTCCCGAAGCAACCGCCAAAGATGTAGACGCCGCCGTCGCCGCCGCCAAGGCTGCCTTCCCAGCTTGGTCCGCCCTCTCCCCCAAAGAGCGCAGCGTCTACCTAGCCCGTCTCGGCGTCCTCTTCGCCGAGCACTCCGCTGAGCTTGCACAGCTCGAAGCGAAGTCAATGGGACGCCCAGTCACCTCATTCTTCGACGCTGGTGCTGCTTCGGATTACTTCCGTTACTTCTCTGAGGCTGCCTATCCCATGGGTACCTCCAGCCTTAACACCCCCGGCTTCGTCAACGTGGGCGTGAAGCAGCCATACGGCGTCTGCGGGATCATCATTCCATGGAATGCGCCGCTGGTATTTTTCTCAAAGAAAGGAGCTGCTGCACTGGCAGCGGGTAATACTGTGGTTCTAAAGAGCAGTGAGAAGGCACCCTTAACCGTAAGTTGCCCTCCTGAGAAGGTAGGACTAGCTAAATATACATAGTGCGCGAAAGCTGCCGAGCTTGTTGCCAAAGCCGGCTTCCCACCAGGAGTGTTCAACATTCTCTCAGGGCATGGCGCAGCAGGAGCCGCGATCTCGTCTCACATGGACATCCGCATTATCTCATTCACAGGCAGCACACGCACAGGGCGCGCTATCCAGAAGGCTGCTGCGGATTCGAACTTGAAAAACTGCATTTTCGAGCTCGGTGGAAAATCACCAGCGATAGTTTTCGAGGACGCAAATATTGAGCAAGCGATTCAGGCGACTGTGCCGAGTATTGGATGGAATAGTGGGCAGACGTGAGTTATCATTCCGTTACTGACGGTTGACGGGGATGATTATCTCCCACGATGCGCTATTACTGCAGTAACTGACGCAAAACATAGATGTTTCGCAAACTCAAGAATCTACGTCCACAAATCCATCGCCCAAACCTTCATAGAAGGATTCAAAACCAAATTCATGAGCGCCAAGCTCGGCGATCCAACCCAGCCAGGAACAACCCAAGGCCCCCAAGCCGACAAAGTCCAGCACGAAACAGTCAAGCGCTACCTCGCCCTGGCTGAAAAATCCGGCACCAAAATCACCGAAGACCTCCCCAACGTCTCCGGCCTCTACATCTCCCCCACCATCTTTACCGACACCCCCGAAGACGCGCAGATCATGAAGGAAGAGATCTTCGGACCGGTAGTGCACATCAACACCTTCGAGGGCGAAGCGGAGGTTATCGCCAAGGCGAATGATACCGAGTACGGCCTCTACGCTTCGGTGTTCACTAAGAACATTGACCGCGCGATGAGGGTTAGCAAGCAGCTGGAGGCGGGGACGGTGGGGGTGAACTGCTCGAGCCCGACGAAAGGGAATGATATGCCGTTTGGGGGGTGGAAGGGGAGTGGGATTGGGAGGGAGAGTTATATTGGTGGCGTGGAGAGCTTTATGGAGGATAAGGCTGTGTTGATAAAGGTGGCGCCGTTGTAAGGGAGAGGGTTGTTTTAAGATGGACTTCTGAGACATCGGTCCAAGCTCTTGTCGATCTGGTTGTCGATCGGACTCTATCCCCTGTTGACAGGCACACATCAGAACCTATCTCGATGGGTCTTTATCACAGTCACCAATAGACTTCAATGGCAGTATTTATTAGGCATATACTATACTGCTCTTTTCAGTAACTACTATTCGCATAAACCTAGCCAGATACGTTCTGGTCATTTGAAGTAATTCCTTTCATGGTACTCCAGCTATCGTACGTACGCTGCATAATTTCGTAAATACCATCACCACCCACCCACGTAAACTATTCTATCTCCTCAATCCTTGGGCCTGGGCCTGGGCTTGGGCTAGGAGCTGCACTTCGGGGGCCTAAGGGGCGGCCCAAAGACAAACCCCGTAGCGACCCAAACTGTAACCCCAAGTTGGCGTCTAGATTGCTTCCAATACTAGCTCCAGATAACTCATTCATCCGCCAATTTTTCAATTGCTCCAGAGTTTCTGTGGCCTGTTGCCTCACCAGCCCATCATTATCCGTCTCGGATATGTACTGGAATATTCTCGTCACATCTGCCAGACTCTGGCCCGCGAATCCAATTCCTATATCCTTGCCGGCATCCTTCGCCGAGCTAATCGCGCTTACAAGCGCCATGACGACAGAAATTGCCGAACGTCGCAGAATAGCCTTTTCAGGCTCCGGCTCAAGGGGTAGCATGTTGATTGCGAGATCTACACCGCCACCAACAATAGCAGGACCGATACCAGCGACATTCGAGTCAATGGCCGAGGCGAAGACAGCGAGCGCAGAGGAACGAATGCGTACATCTTCTTCATCACGTTTACCCTCCCAGCCCTCAACAATCTGGTTCAGAATCGCATCCACCTCCGGATCATGATCCTCGGGAATATCATCAAGCTGCGGCACCGGCCCTCCCCAGGCATCTTCAGCAGCCTTGTTTTTGCGCTTCTCGGCCGCACGCCGCTTAGTCTTCTCTTCTTGAGATTTAGGGCGATGGCCCCGCCGACCTGCGAGTGCGAGGAGCCCTTCACATACGTGGTGGGCCACATCTCCGGTGAATGTCTCGCCTGCCTTCTCGATAACTTGCGAGAGGGCCTCGCCAAACCTCAGGCGCGTGTCGAGGTTCAGATCTTCGATGGCGTCGAAGTATCGCTCGAGGATACCGTTCAAGACGGATTTGGGATGCGCTACAGATAACTGAATAAAAGATTTGATGACTCGGAGGTAAATGTATTCTTCTTCGTCTTGAATAAGGGATGATAGCAGAATCATCGCCGCTGGGACATCGAGAATAGGGCTCCTTCCAGTTACTAATGTCGTTAAGAGATCTAGCCCTTCCGCTCGTACAGGCGCCGGTGAGTCTGGAGATGTAATATAGCCAGTAGCTAGCTTGTAAGTACGTCTGTCTTCCAACACTCGCTCGGAGACCGTTGGAGGCGGAACATCGAATGCGTCTGGCTCTATCAATTTGAAATCTAACAACATTAACAAATTTTGGGCTGTTGTCGACGACTCGGTTTGTGCCTTCGCCGTGGCGGAGAGCGCTTCTTTTATTGAAGTGATGAAACTTGGGTTCATGGACGACGCTTTGAAGGATGGAGAAGTGAACACCATATTCAGTAGGCTTAACGCTATGGCGATGGTATCATCGTTTTTCATATCTTCTCTTCGATTAGCTCGAAGGAGAATATTGCAACTCAGTTCCAGAACTTGTCCGGATTCCTCAACGAGCCTGTCTGGTACAGTTTCAATGAGGCCTTGAAGCAATTTGGCGTCTATTATCTTTTCCTCGAAATTTCGTGGTGGACGAGATCCAGGGGTCGATATTGCGAGTTCTGATTGGACGAGTCCGTCCTCTTCCACCAGCCAGCGTCTACATATTGCAATGAAAAGATTTGATATGCCGAATGCATCGCTCGTAGAAGCCAACTTGACAACATCCAAGAATGCATTAACTTTGAAGTCAATCGACTCGTAATCGACAACTCTGTTAAGATTGAGGAGTTTTCCCATAGGTTCATCGTCCGTCGGAGTATCTTTCTCAATGCGAATACCCCCCGTTGGAGATTCAGCATATTTCCATCGCATTAGCCTCCCCCCGTGGGTTCTTTGGGACATCAAATTATCAGCTATGCGGATCAGCTGGGCGCCGTCAACTGAAAGTTGAAGAATAATATGCAAAAGAAATCCAGCCGGCGCACGATACTCTTCCAGTTCGTTGTCCTTTGCTGGCCATGACGCGAGCGACCATAATGGAAGCACAATGTTTCGTAGAAGTCGTCTTGACAGACCCGGGTTCGGATGTGAGCTTATTAAAGAAGCAAGTCTCCGGAGCCCATCAGCCAGCTCAGCTGGAGAAGAAAGAACAACCGGTCCTATTCTTGTTTCACTATCGCTCTTGATGAGAGACCGACCCTGGCTGGGATCAATACTTCTTAGAATGGGCTCCGCAAGGAGCTGCCATCCTGGAGCGTCTGCACCAAAATTTAGAATCTACTTCTACCAAATATTCGAACTGCTACTTACCTGGGGGTGCGCCAAACTGAGGTCTCCCGAGAATCCCATATCCAATTACGTAGGCTGCCACTTTAACCATATCGAGCCCCCCGTTACCATCTAGCAATGAGAATAGTTGGGGAGCAAGGTGCTCAAACCAGTAGTATGGCGTCACGCCTTGTGGCGGAGAGCATATCAACTGCGTCGCAGAGGTGAGTGCTTCTGGTGAAATTTGAGGACCTTTGGATCTTGCCTCCTGCCCTCGCGTCTCGGCGGTGGCGGCTGTAGTTGGATGCACGGAGAGTACAAATTCGATGGTGCTACGGACACCTCTTGGTCGAAGTGGGAGAAATGATAGTGCACGAGAAATATGAGGATGAAGCCATGGCTTCACCCTGTCAGGTTTGACAAGTGATACGAGAGCCGGAAGCAGAACATACGCAGCCGTTCTAAGAATGGTTAGCTATTGGTACCGGGTCAGGGTGGATGCAATCTTCAAACCTTTCAAGAAAAGTGTCAAATTCCTGGATCCCTGCTTCAGCTGCTTCCTTTGGTAGTTCCGGATCGTGCGCTGCCTCTCCAAGCCTGATGATGTCTTCCTCCAAGGCGAGGGTAGCTTTGCGGTCGATGGGTGCCATGTCCCCAGGATGGGCGGCCAGGAGTAGTCGCACCTGGGTTAAATGCTGGGAAAGGCAATGACGACAAAATAAATGAGTGTGAAGAGCTTGTTGATAAAGTAATTTATAGCACTCGTGCGGATGATGGTCTGATGGGAACTGACGGAGACAAGGTGGATTAAAAGCGATTGGTTGGTAATATAATCAGCAACTATGAGTTCTGTTATAGTACTGTAGAAAATGAGTAATTTAGATGAGATATAGTTTGCTACCTTGTATATGATTAAAGAATAGGAAATATGGGAATGTAGATAGAGTCAAAGTGGTCGAATATCTCGTCATGCTGTGTGAAGTTCACAAGGCTGAAGCCTCGCGTTGTTAAATCCCCCACACGTCAACATACGCGACCACGACCCCACACATGCGCAACGACAGTTGGATTCACCTCTTTCAACACTGCGAAACTCTCCAACCGCCGAGTAGAGACAATTCAGTCCTCTCACAAACGATGACTACCGACCTCAATGACGCGACTGCGTCTCTCTCCCTAACAAGTCCCCCCGGACCAGACGACCTCTCCCCGCTCGAACAGGACGTCTTGGAGGAGTATGAGCGCCTGGCTGACAATATGAAGAAGGTATGTATTATACCGTCCATTATGTCTCTACCTATGCTAATATAACATGAAGCTCGCATCCCTCCTTGACGGGTTAGCAGGCGCACCAACTGCTGAAATTCTAGATGGGCTTCTGCAGCTAGAACGCAAGACGAGCTTGGTGTTTACGCTCCTCAAGGCGAGCGTGTACAGTATTGTGCTACAACAGGAGATTTATTCTGGCGATCAAGGTGCTGGACAGGATCATTAAGGGCTGCGTATGGAGATTGGCTCCACTGGGACGACGTGTGGGCTGAGGGAAAATGGAGTTATGGCGTTAAGGATACCCAGGATTGCTGGTTCACGAATGAATAAAGGCACGAAAATAAATGACCGGGCAACAGTGGCTTCTTATCTTATATATACTACAAATTCGCTATACAGTACCACCTCTAAACGTATCAGTACACTATCCCAGACCTCAAGTCCCTTTCTTTACACTTCAGCATCATCCGACCTCTGCCTCTTGGGAAGTTGCTGGTCTCCTCCATAGTAAACCTTCCGCACATCGATTAACTTCTTGCCTAACCCACGAGCAACCTCATCCGGGATCCTCTGGTTCATCAACGCCTCGTATGTGGCTTTGGCCGTGTTCATTTTGTTCCTCGCGAATGGGACACGCGCAGCAATGTCAGCGATACCGGCAGCGCGACACATTTCAAAGATAATGTATTGGCAGCGGAGTCCAAATCCTGGAATCAAAATTAGCACCGCATTGGAAACGTCGAGACATAAAGGTTGTCATAGGGGCACTTACCAGGTGGCCTCGACATCAACTGAACCCTTACGGCCGAAACTTTTGTCTCTATGTCGCCAAAGATCGTCCTATCTTCGTAGCGCGGAATCGGCTTCATGTTTTTGATGGCAGCCGCCCGAGATTGATTCAATGAGTCTACCATTTCTGAAGACTTCGCCTCTCCCAATCCAAGCATTCCATCCCCATTGCCAGCAATAGACAATGTATAGAAGCTCTGAATTCGGCCTAAACGTGTCATATTCACAACTCTATGAGCCACGATGTTCTTTACCTTCAGATCCAAGATATTATCAAGGCTCAATCCCGTCTGCCTCCTCAGTGTGTCGTATGTACCGAGGGGGTCGCGCTTGTCGGCAAGAGTCGAGCTTTGGTATATCTCTGCATAGCCTGGAACCTTTGGTAGGGCAGGCGCAAGGACGCTTGACCCAAACTTGCCGCCGCCTGTCATCGATGGAGTTTCATCGATGAACTTCTGCAGGTCTAGCCTCGTTATGGGCACAGCGTTGGGCTCAGTCAGACCCTGTAGTTCTTTCTCCTCCGTCATCTTCCCCAGCCATTCGTTGACCTGGTCAAACCGCTCCGTCGCATTTAACCAGCGCGCGCCCTTAGGAACAGTGCTTGCCGCCTTGGGTATTCTGTCTATAGTAGGGCGAAGGACAGAGAAGTCGTCGAGATACTTGAATGCGTTGGGGTCGGTGCGGAAGACACCGTGGCTGCGGATGTCTTCGATGTCGATTGCCTCTTCGCCAGCGGCGATGACACGCATTTGATCGGGAGTGTATCTTTTCGACAGGTTTTGCTCATCTTTCTTGGTGTAGCTCTTCAGCACGCCCGTGGGGGCCTGGGATACCAATCCCATATCCTCGGCCTTGACACTGGCAAACCGAGGACGGCGTCGTGCGGGAAGAGATTGGGTTGTTGAGAAATCTCGGCATTGGACCATTGGTCGAGCCTTCGCAATTGACGATACGGAGGAGAACGCACATCGTGCTGGGCGTGAGACGCGCATCGTGAACACCGCGGTATGAGGCGGCTTTTTTTCTCGGCTTCCTCCCTGAGTATGAGGTTGTTGGAGCCGTACCTTTGGCGATAAATTTAAGTTGGCGCAACAATGTTTATCCGGTGCCGAATTGGCCTCGAAATTATTTTGAAATAGATGCACTCTGATTCGGTATTCGAATCTCAATGTTCAAACTTTCCAGAGTAATTTCTAGAAACCTGTTCATACCATTGAGGACGGTAAGACAATTTAATTACCGGCCAATGGAGACAGAACGAAAGATTGCGCCGGCGGGCGCAGAGAATCGCAAGAGAGACCACCAAGGTGGGCGCGGCAACCAAGGCGGTCGTGGAAATAAGAGGCAGAAGACACAAAAACAAAAACCAGTCAAGGAAGGGTCAACAGAAGAGGTGTTATTGGCAGATGTGACAGATCTCTTTTCGAGACAGCGACTCGAAGACCCCAAGCATGGCGAAGCTAGCGTCGCAGAGGGCGAGTCGGAATCGAAGACGAGCCTACCAGCACCTTTCACAGAACTCGATGTGAAAGTGTTGGAGATATCATCTACGGGCGATGGGTTGGCTGTAGCCCCTGGATCGGACCAGATTTACGTCGTCCCATTTACGGCACCAGGCGACATTGCGCGAGTCAAAGTCATCAAGCATTTTGAGAAACACCACTACTCTCTCGCCGATTTCCTCAGTGTCGTCAAGCCATCACCACTCCGAGACGATAGCAGAATTGGGTGCCAGTATTTCTCCAAATGCTCTGGCTGCCAGTTCCAGATGCTCGACTACCCCACTCAACTCGACCACAAGAAGTCCATCGTCGAAAAGGCCTACAAAAACTTCTCACATATTCCAACTGAGCTGGTACCCGCTGTTCTGAATACGATGGGCAGTCCATTACAATACAACTACCGCACGAAACTCACGCCCCATTTTGACGGGCCGCCAGGATATAGGAGTCGCGCCGATGCCAGGGCAGGCATTAAGAAGGCCTTCGAGAAGACCCCAGAAATCGGCTTCATGCAGAAGAATCGCCGCATAACTCTAGACATTGAGGACTGCCCCATCGGCACCGACGCCGTTAGAAAGGGCATGAAGAGCGAGCGCGCCCGCGTAGCCGTCGAGCTGGACAAGTACAAGCGTGGTGCTACGATTCTGCTCCGCGAGTCAACTCAGCGAGTGCCTAACTCGGAACTCCCATCGCCCATCCCGGAGAACACAATCGCTGTCCCAGTCGAGGGCACGGAGACTACAGATCTCAAAATATGTATCACAGACAACAACGCCACCTCAACCGAATATATTGAGGACTTTACCTTCACCAACCCCGCTGGCGCTTTCTTCCAGAATAACAACTCTATCCTCCCACCATTTACACAGTACATCCGCGAAAACATCATCCCTCCCGTTTCCTCGAGCGAGCTGCCAGTCAAGTATCTAATCGATGCCTATTCCGGCTCTGGCCTCTTCACCATCACGCTCTCCTCCCTCTTCGAATCCAGCACCGGCATCGACATCTCCTCCGCTTCCATCGATTTCGCCTCCAAGAACGCATCCCTCAACAATATCCCCGAGTCCAAAGCCACTTTCCTCGCTGCCGACGCCCCTGAACTTTTCAAATCCGTTACATATCCCGCTGACGAGACGGTGGTGGTGATTGACCCGCCGAGAAAGGGCTGCGACGATAGTTTCCTTAGGCAACTACTCAGCTTCGGGCCAAGGAGAGTGGTTTATGTGAGCTGCAATGTCCACACGCAAGCTCGTGATGTGGGTGTGATGGTACACGGGTACGTTAATGGAAAGGATGGGCATGGAGGGTTGGGCAGGAGGTATAAGATTGAGAGCATCAGAGGGTTCGACTTCTTCCCCCAAACTGGGCACGTAGAGGGTGTTGCCGTATTATCGAGGATTGATGAGCCTTTGCCAGAAATCCTAGCAACGGATGCAATGGAGGGGGTGGAAGAGAAGCTTGGCGCAGATGTGGCTGATGCAGAGGGGATCATTGCAACGGGTGCTGTTGAGGGTCTGAAGCCAACAAGCGATGCCTAAATGTCTCATTGATGTATAACTCCGTATATAGACAAATGAACAAGATAAACAATATAAATATCTACCTACTACGATAACATGCCTACCAACCCTTTACGCTTGATCAAATTCCCAGGCTCCAGACCCAGGTTATGCAGCCGCCGCCAATTGAAGCGACTTCGTGCCACTATCCCCCAACAGCTTTTGCAACACTTCTACTGTTATTTCCAAGACCTCCTGGCTCCGACTCTTCCTCGCGCACTCCTTGAGCGCCTCCACGCCATCCGCCTCTTTCACCTTTGCGGCGGCCTTCTCGCCTCCATCCCCAGGTGCATTCAACATATTTGATATGCACACGACTCCCCGGTGCCTCAGATCTTCTTCGTCTTCCTTGCACAACTTAAGCAATATAGCTACACCGCGCTCGCGTCCCAGAATCGCAGTAACGGCGGTATCCCACTGCGTCAAGCTTGCTAGCGCACCGCCTGCAGCTCGCCTAGTCGCGAGGTCCTCCGAATCAGCTAGGGCAAGTAGAATGTGTAGTCTATTGCTAGCCTGTTTACTCCCGTCTGCAAACTTAGTTACGCCAGTGGGGCTCTCCATCAGATTGCAGACTAGTTCCACTGAGGCTCGTGTAACCAGGGTGTTGTTTGACAAGAGGAGCTCGTCTATACTAGACCAACCATCGCGGGTAATGGGATCTCGTGCATCGTTGTCGACAGACGCGAGGTTCGTAAGCGCAAGAAGCGCTTCGAACGCAGGTAGTAAATCCCGTATCTCAGTCGTTGGGTCATCAGATAGGAGAGATATGAGTGGCCGGATGGCTTGATTCAGTGGATGCGGATTTGAGCCACCAAAGATGTGGATTGGATTCGTGGATATGAGAATCCTCGCAAGCGCATGCGCTGTCGTCCTCTTAGCGCTTTGATCGGTCTCGGGAAATTGGTTGTACGCGTGTAGTAGCAGCTTCACTCCGCCTTGCTGTGCAATACGCCCGCGTAATTCGGAAGAGCGGGATATGGACAGGAGAATCTGGACGATGAGCTTAAGGGATGCCAAAGAGCCTTGTACAGAGTGAGACACAAGGACAGGTATAGCCTCTGCCTTGAAAACGGCGGTGCACCTGGCGGCGACGTGGGCATCACTGTTTAGAGGGTCTGCCTCGTGAGATGGGCGGGAGGCATTGGCGTATGCTTTCAGCTGAGTTATGCGTTTCTGCTCTTCTGTGAGCGACGGAAGGTAAGTGGTGAGGTTGACGAGGATAGAGAGGCCTCCGTAGGTTGTAGAAGACTTTGGAGGGTTGGTCTCGAGAACATGAAGTATACTCTTGAGGAATGCTGGGTCATTGGCAATCTTCTCTTTTACCACTGGTTGCAAAGAGGCGTATGCAAGACCTTCTATTGAACCTTTGTGGAGCGACTCGTCGCTAGTAGTAAGGTATTGATTGAAGATATCTGTTAGTTCGTCGACGTTTGTCACTGCCGGTTGTATTTTTTCTTTCGAATCAGCTGCTGGAGCCGATGGGACAGCCTGGAGACCGAGTTAGCTTATCTACTTGTCATGTTTAGATACAGTAATTCAGGTAGCTTACCTGTAGTTTGGCCAATATAACAGCAGCCAAATTCCTGACGGCAGGTGTATGTAGACGCTGCTGGAGAGGCCCATCCTCAACAGTAGCATATCTTTCCGACTTATGCAAGTCGTCTAAAGCCTTAGGCGCCTCAACCACGATCTCCTCCAGCCATTCCGTGCAGTACTTCTGGATTGCCTCGCGGCAATCACCATGCATACAAGCGACATTAAGCATATCAAGACATGCCTGTTCCACTTTTTTGCTCTTCCACTTTCTCTTCATTAATGGGCCCAGGCCATAGACAAATCCTGGGCTGAGAAAGAGCTCAGCAGACACATCTGGTATGACTGGAAATGTACAAGCCGCAACTGAGAATGCGATGATGAAGTCGTCATATGTACCCTTCTGCACTTTGTCCTTAAAAAATCGAGTTAGGAAATGGACACCCTGCTCGCCAGAAGCTTTAAGATATGCTGAGAGTGTCATGGTTGCATGCCCCCGTATGGGATCTCCTTGTCTCATATCCAGATAGGCGGCAAGGGTGTCGAAACAGTCGGCATCGATGAGAGGCGCCAGCTCTTCTCCCACCGGGGGGTTACTCTTGTCGTCTCTGCTCAAGAGACGTGTTAACGCATCGAGAGTAAGGCATGTCTCGTCGTCATCCTGCCCGCCCTCGACGAGGCCAGCGAGCACAACCAGAACCTCATCACTAACTGACTCGGATCTGCTGAAGTCGACATTTGGCCCAGCCTTGACGGTGGGTTGCCGCGGTGGGGGAGTAGCTGCATCAGACATATTCCGATTGCTGCTTTATATAAGGTCCATAGTTGATATGAAGGGATACAAAGGAGCGAGGTAGATAGATTATGATGATGAGCGAATATGGCGGGGCACTTTCTGCCGCTCTTATCGTAACTCTATGTGGACTGATAAGCCAAGCTCTGGGCTTTAGTCAAGTCACATGGCGGGGCGTCATCAAGGCGACGGCTGACTGGGGTCCGGAAATGGAAATTCGCGGTCGCCTCTCCAAAAAGTCCAAAAAGTCCAAAAAGTCGCGCTCTACGCATGCAAATCAAGACATTGTATGGCTGTCGCAGGCGACGGAGCCCATTTTGACGATTTAACGTTCTTGAGATCTATTAATCCACCTACAGGCTCCCGGATGTCATATGAAAGAAACTAAAAAGTGGTCGACGATACGGCTCTGAGCCACGGCAACCCTCGTGGACAGCCTGAAGTTGGCTTGGAATCTGCCTCCCGGTCCTCCTACACAACAGGCTTCGAGACTTCAAGGACGTCACCATGAACGCTGTTGATGGATCTGATCACTATGAGCGCACAATAACTGGTACTATATTCGTTTCTGAGTGGATGCCAGCGCTAACCCTTCTCCAGAGGAGTCCCCATCACTTCTGACAATCGTCCTCGACACGAATCCACATGCATGGGCGCTCCTCCATGATACCCTACCTCTTTCAAAAGCCGTCGCCAATCTTTTGGTATTCATAAACGCCCATCTAGCCTTCAACAATGCCAACCAAGTGGCAGTTGTCGCGAGCCACAGCCATCGTGCGGCATGGCTCTACCCCCGCCCTCCCAGTGCGCGGGGAGCTGGAGAAGATACAGCAATGAGCGATGGCCATGACCGCACGACCAAGGCTCCAAACGATGCGAACAAGTACCGCCCATTCTCTCTTATCGAGCACGACCTTCTCACCTCCTTACGAGAGCTCATCGACTCAACGACTACAGAGGACGTCTCCTCCACAACCACCACCCAAATGGCTGGGGCGCTCACCCTCGCACTTTCATACTCGAACAAGGCAACAGTGACTTACAATGAGTCCGGTGTCTCTTCCAGCGGCAGGTCCCACCCCGACGGAGGTGAGAACCCCATAGATGATGTCCCCCGAGGGCTCCTCTGTCGCATCCTCGTCATCTCTGTATCAGGAGACCTGGCACACCAATACATTCCCATCATGAACACCACATTCGCGGCCCAACGACTGCGGATCCCAATCGATATTCTCAAGTTATCAGGAGACACAGTGTTCCTGCAACAGGCTTCTGACGCCACGAATGGAACCTACATGCAACTACGCAACCCTCAAGGCCTCCTTCAATCACTAATGCTCGGCTTTCTCCCCGACCAGAGCGCGCGAACACATCTAATATCTCCAACACAAGAGGTAGTGGACTTCAGAGCGGCGTGCTTCTGCCACAGGAATGTGGTGGACATTGGGTTTGTATGCAGCATTTGCCTAAGCAGTACGTCCTTCCCCTCGTAGATACCTGGCACTGCTAATATACGCAGTATTCTGCTCACCCCCCGAAGGTGCGATTTGTCTTACATGCGGCACACATCTCGCTCTCGGCAACTACGGCGCAAAACCAGCGGTCGTGCCCAGGAAAAAGAAGAAGAAGAGGAGGGTTGTTAATGGCACCGAGTCTGGCTCAAATGTTGGGACACCAGTACCCGGCGAATAATCTGTATTTTTATCTACTCGGTTGTCCTATAAGATACAGGTTATAAAGCTATATCAGGACGCTATAGTGAATGTGATGCACAATGGGTAAATAGACTCGGAATGTGTGGAAGTATATGGCTATAATCATTCAACTCAATATCTAGCTAACTAAGTAATCAAAACGCCAGATCCCTGTTACCGAGCGCCAATTCTAGAAACGTCTGTCCTTTAACAAATGTTGCCTTGGCCTTGGTTGATGATATAACAAAAAGAAATGTGGTCCAGTGTTGATACAATGCCCCTTCTTCAAAGGCTCCTCCGTCACCAAAAGCTCTCTCCTCCTTCAAAGGCTCTCTCCGTCACCAAAGGCCCTCTCCTTCTTCAAAGGATATCCCACGCTTCGGTTCTCTGATTCTGTCGGCAGCCAGACTGAGAGACGATCTGCAAGAGGCTCAGCGCATTGTGCAGCTGATCTACCCTTCCTTCCAGGTCTCTCAGGGCCTTTACTAACTCGTCGACATCCAAGCTCTTCCTCTCCTTCGGCATCGGCATCGGCATCGGCGTCGGCGTCGGTGCACCCGGTCGCTTGCAGTGACGAGGGTCTAGGAAAGGGTCGCCCTCCACAGCATTCAGGCCGCCCCATCCTGGGAATCGGTTTCCAACCTCAGGAAAGTTGTCTGCTGGCATCTCATAGATCGGGAACGGCGATGGGGTGCGTGGCGGTGTGCGCGGCAACGTGAATTGCGGCGAAGAGAACTGAGACGAACCAAACTCTAGCAAACTGAACTGCGGCGAGCCGAACTGTTCCTCCTCCCTGTCATCAATCCATCCGGACTCAGCGCGCCTCACGAACCGATACAACTTCTCCCTCGACTCCTTGCGCAGCATATACTGCACGCCATCATCCCTCATCCACCCCTGCAGGATATCAAGCAGCACCTCGCGACACTTGTCCAACCGCACCCAGCTAGTCTTCGGCAGCTGCGTCACGCATCCTGGGGTATTGACAAGGTTGAGCTTGGGGCCAGTCTGCTTCTTCATCCAGTTCGGCGTCGCGATCTGGAGGTAGTTCCGCGGGTCAACGGTATCGTCCCGGGTCGAGGTCAGGGAGACCACTTCGGCGCGGTCGTAGCCTAGTTTGCGCACCACGAAGACGGGGTGCAGGAACAAGGCGTCACAGAAGCCGAGCTCGCGGCGTGCAGCGGCGGGCCAGTCGATGCGAGGCTTGAAGCGGAAGGCTTTGCCTTCGATGGACCTGTGGCCCTTCATATTGAGTGGTGGTGGGGTAGGTGGGATAGAGAGAATGTATGGCAGAGGCATGACGATGATAGGTGTGTGCAGGTGGTTTGTGAGTGGTTTGGAGTTTGATATTGGCCGAATGCGGAGGCTTGCAGTGTTGCCTTGAGAGTATGCCAATAGAAGATGCAGTTGAGTGTTACAGAAGAATTATCCTGACCATGCAGATGCAGGTCGTGATATATATATAAGTGTGCATGACACCATGGCCAACAGATAAGGGTTGAAATGAAACCTCCAGCGGACGGAGGCTGTGGATTGAAATCTGCCCATCGTAGGCGCTCACCTTCAAAGTCTGGTAAAGACCAAAGACAGTCCAACATCGTGTCAAGCGCTCCTTTGAAGCGCCAACTTACAGTGAATATCAGAATATCGCCGCGTCATCTTGGATGGTGTCAACCCACGGGGTCGATCTGGAGGGGCAATAGGACGGGTTTCCTATTCCATGTATCCCTCGAAAACTGCCTCACACGGCCAACAATGACCCTCATCCCTTGATAAGTGTTGCAAAAGGTTGCGACCTTGATGGCACTCGTGACCGTTTTTTCCCGTCTTTCATATGTTGGTTTGAAGATGTTGGGCGGCTATATGTTGTTGGTGGTGGGCAGGCGCAGCGCTTAGCTCGGAACCGTTGGCCGCCGGCCAAACCCCTCTTGGAAAATACTTGTGTCGATGCCAACATCCAACAGTCATGACGCGATTCAAGAACCAAAAGGGCACTGTATCTATGCCGCTCAAAGTCTGAGGATGTATTTTGAGACAAGAACTGATACTGAATTTGGAGCTGCTGGGACTCCGTATGTTAATCTCATCTCTGTCAACTAACCCT
Source organism: Pseudogymnoascus sp. 03VT05 (assembly GCA_001662645.1). Taxonomy (NCBI): domain Eukaryota; kingdom Fungi; phylum Ascomycota; class Leotiomycetes; order Thelebolales; family Thelebolaceae; genus Pseudogymnoascus; species Pseudogymnoascus sp. 03VT05. Next base: position 93,157 of record KV459357.1, on the reverse strand, counting down.
GATAATTACAGCTTCAAGTGCTCAAAACCCTTGGTTTATTCATAGTTGCTGTGAATATTTAGAGTGACAATATGTTATATCAGCTATTCTCGAGTTCTGGGTTACTATTGCCGTCGCTTTCTCCGTTGTTTTTAAATCCCCCGCCCCCCTCACGAGCTAACAGAAAAGAAAATATGATACCTATCTCACACAACAACGCCCGCGACTCTAGCTCCCGCCATCTCGCGCGCGCTTCGTCGATCAAACCGCCTATCCTCCCTTAAATATCCTACTTGCTCGTGTCAACTACTATTCTCCCCGCTACCTTCCCCGCGCGTAATCTTTCGAATATCTCCTGCAACTGACTGAGTCCCATCACCTCAAGCGGGGCACTAACCAACCCCCGCGCAAAGAACTGGATCGCCTCCGCCGTGTCGCGCCTGTTCCCAACATAGCTCCCTTTAATCGTGATCATCTTGACGACCGTTTCAAAAACAGGCGCTCGAAGGATCGCATCCGCGGGCATTCCTATCGCGACAATCGTCCCACGTGGCCGTATATACTCGCTGGCTTGCTGGAACGGCTTCTCGAACGGCGCAATCAGTAGCACGGCGTTGGGGCCAGCACGCTCGTCCGTTTCTGCCTTGACATCCGCTACGATGTCCTTTGTCGTCTCAAAATCGACATAGGTCTTCGCGCCGAGCTTCTTGCACATCTTTCCTTTTTCAGAGCCGCCGTCAATCGCCAGCACTTCGAGGCCCATCGCTTTCGCATATTGAATTGCGAGCGTTCCGAGTCCGCCGCCTGCTCCGACAATGGCGACAGTCTGTCCAGGACGGGCATTCGATTCTTTTAGTGCCTTATAAACTGTGATTCCAGCACAGAGAATGGGTGCCACGGATGCTAGGTCGACATCTGGTGGGATATGAGCGACATGTGCTGCCTTCGCAATACAGTACTGTTGAAAAGTGCCATCAACCGTGTACCCTGACAGAATCGCCTTGGGACATAACGGCTCATCCGAGGCCTGGCAGAATGAACAAGAGAGACAGGAACCGTTCAGCCATTTTACACCGACGTGGTCTCCGATTTTGACATCGCTAATGAGTTCGCCGCGCTCAACTACGACGCCGGCGCCTTCGTGGCCTCCGATTAGGGGCCATTTGGTTTTGAGAGGCCAGTCTCCAGCCAGGGCGTGTAGGTCACTATTCTGTTAGTAAGATCTCTGCAATGCTTTGATATGCGATGAGAGTAGAGGAGACGCACGTATGGCACACCCCGGAGAATTTTATATTGACTAGGACTTCATCTGGACCGGGGATAGGGACAGGGACCTTCTTGTATTCGAACTCTAAAACAGCTTAGTGACCGCCTTTCTCTGGCAGTAGATGAGGAAATGCCATGTCGAGAGACAGGGAGAGAGAACAAGGGGTAGATCCTACTGTCACTGGGCCCTTGGGCGATTTGTGCCCACTGAGTATCTGGTAAATTGTCCATAGTCTGTGATTCTCCACGACCACCGTAGTCGACTTCGTAACTATGAATTCAAGTCTGCCCTGTAGCTAAAAATTATAATATGGGATTATTTCGAACATCAGGGTAACAAAGTTATGGTCCCGAATGACAGCATACTGAATGCGAGAACAGGTGACTTTCAGGTCCCATTACGTAGGTGGTGTCGTGACAGGCTATAACTTTCTCCGAAGCACCAAAGATGGAAATATCCGTCTTCACTCACTCTCTTGCTCCAATCGTATGTAAAAGCCCAGAGCGAATTGATTAGAATATGTGAGGGGACTAGGGGTTATCAAAACCCTGGGTCCAGTGCGGTTGTAAGGGTCTCTTGGCAACTCACCGTCATCGTGGCCCTCAATCAGGCCATAACCCCAAATATAATGGACATAATTTTTGTACTAGATGCATGGCCTCAATCTTCGTTTCATTCATTCAAATTATCAAATCCTATGCCAAAGAAGTACCACAAATGAGTCCAAAATCAAGCTCTAGCTCTGCTACCAACCCTGATTCAGAACCGTCTCCAGCAACTTTGGAGGTAGAATCTGCCAGGAACTGTGTTGGGCGGGTGTATAATTTCAAACCTTGTAAGAAAGGGAGCTCGGATACGCACCATAAAGTTCACAAAGACTGGCTATATCAGCAGCACCCAGTGGTCGTCATACACCGGCAGTCAGATGGGCATGTTCATATTGTCACCATCACCTCGTCCATCGACAAAACCATTGATCCCCGAATGTACATGCCAGTCTCTGGGGACCATTGGGATACTGCCGATCACAGTGCAAAGGTAAACCTAGTCGGCACAGAGACGGACGCATCTGAGATGCCGAAACCTCAGAGCTATGTGAGACTGGATTCTAGGAAACAAGTCTCATTTGACGTTCTACGGGAGTTCCACAGTCACAGTGGGGAACATTACCAGCTATCATGGGAATCCACTATAAAACTGTGGGATTCCGTCATGGAGGCAGAGCGGGGATTCGCATCGCAACAGGAGTTGGAGTATCAAAATGCTGAAAAGAAAGTATCTTCGGCCGTGTCTAGCTATATTAATAGATGAACAAGCATGGAACAAGGCGAGAAACAAATCAGTAAGCTACGGCTTCTCCAAGAAAAAATTAAGGGGCTTGCGAAAGAGGTTGATGAGTGCCTTGATCAGCCCTGGTTGCAGCCCCAGCAAGAACTAGAACGAAGCCTCTTCGAACAAGAACAGACTCTTAAACACGCGGTGCAGGAGCAGGGGTACCAGAGTCAAAACCAAGCAAATGATAACCCGGTCTTAGAGGCAATAAAAGCCGAAACGGTCAGACGCGTGGAAACCGAGATCGCAATTAGCAAGATGAGAGGCCGAAACAGCAAGACCGGAAAACTGACCCCGAGGCAAAATAAAGAGCTTAAGGAGTTTCAAAATTTAATTAGAGATGAGATTCGAAGAGGGCAGCAGGAAAATAAAGACATGGGCATCGAGGTTAAGACCAAAAAAGACAAAGGGGCGTAATACTTGGCAAAAAGGAGCGTAAAGCACTGGAGGCGAGGAACCAGGCCACAGCGCCTGGCATCCGTCTAGACCGGGAGGCAGCAAAATCCACTCCAACAGAGTCCATTTACGCTGATGAGGCTCTAGCCTTTCTGGAATATGGAAGGCTTTTTCAGGCAAAATAGTCACCGCCCGTAGCATATAAGTCAATCTAAACTGTCAATGGCGCTTGAAACTACAGTATCTATAGCTTTTCCTCTCCCCTATCTCACCCAGTACCTTCCGCACCCATCTCACTCTATGAGCCACCTGGACCTCCCAACAGAGCAAATCTCCGTACAATGGAGGGGCCTATCTCATCATACTCCGCCTATAAAATATTAGCGCCGCATCTCGAAGGTATATATAATACTCAGCAAGACATACCTTGGTGTGGCAGTAACTCCTGAACTCGGGCGTCTGTCCCAACAAACTTCCACCAAACCATGGACCATGTCTCTGGCGCTTGTGCGTAATAACCTGTACCTCCAGGCCACCAGACTTCGCGCCTCCGCTCTTCGCTTCCGAGGCGCGGATGCGTGCGTCAACGAGGTGCTTAATGTCGCGCTGTAACCTGCGACCGAAATCTTTGTAAAGAGTAGATCCACCAGATAGGACAATGTTCTTGTAGAGGCCACGACGCACATCAATAGGCGAGGTTTGGATGACGGTGTCGACCACTTGTGGGAGGGGGGTCAGGAAGTCGGAGGAGTAGATCTCGGGGTTGAAGAAGATCTCGGGGGCCAGGAAACGCTCGTAGCCAACATCGACAGACACCTTCCTTCCGCCGGGCTGGGTGACAAGGTGCTTCACGAAACGTGTGGGGTCCTTGTCGAACCTGCTGAACTCCTTGACAATATCTGGGCAAACGTAACAGTATTCTTCCTTGATCTCTCCGGCAGTCTTCAAACTCGAATCTGCCTCTCCGCGGTCTCTCAGCAGGGATTGCACAAAGTAGGTAATATCACGACCGGCGATTGGGATAGACTTAATGGAGGAGCCGATAACGTAGCCCTCAGCAACGGGGATGACGTGGGTAACACCATCACCAGAGTCGATAACCGTTCCAGTAAGGGACCGGTCGGATACCTTGGAGGAGGTCCACGAGGCAGCGAGGGCGAGCACTGCCTGGACAGCAATGTATAGACCGGCGCAGTTGAACGATTCGAACATGATCTCGGCGGTGTTCTCGCGGTTCTCAGGTGGGTTTAGCGGGGGCTCGGTGAGCAGGAAGTGATGGTCTTCTGGCTCAACGCGCAGGTATTTGAATATCGAGTTCGACCAGAAGCGCTCCATGTGATCCCAGTTCTCAACTTGACCGTGGCGAATGGGGTAGTGAATTCCGTATCCTGTACTGGGGTTAGTCTCACATCTCCCCAACGCATAGGCTACAACATACCTGGTCCATTCGCGGCTGCCAAGGCTTCGTCACCGATGAAGAAGTCGAGGTCCTCTGTCCCTCTCTTCATAGATAGGTTTCCACCACCTGATCCAGTTCCACCAGTGAGAAACGATGGCTTCGCTCCGACACCTGGGCGGCCAGATCCAGTGCCTCCGGCTCCTGGTGCCCCGCCCTTGGTCGCGATGGCGGTAGGGAATACGAAGGACGGCGAGTCATTTCCAGCGAACCCTAGACAGATATGGTCAGTTGCGTCCCAATTCTCGGCTTTCATTCCATCTTACCGAGCTTCGAAAAACCTGTACCGCTGTATAAAATGTCAGTATGTCTTACAATGCCACAAGCACCGGTCCATTGGGGACGGAGTGGGGTAAAAGTGCTTACTTGTCCATGACAACGGCGGGGGTATGATTCGCCATCTTGGGGGTTGGGGGGGGGGGCTCTTCAGGCGCTCAATATACCAACAGCTTCAATGAAGATGAGTGAAGCTGTTGTAGAGATATATAGCAGCGGCGTCAGCGTCGCAGGGAAGTTGTTACCTTCGAGGTTTGGATGACGACGGAAGCTGGTGGGCGACGCAGCCTATCGGAAGCCGCCCCACCATGGATTTAGCGTGAGGCTGGAGAGGTTGGAGGCTGGTGGTTGTATCACGTGACCTTGGGTTTTTATATCAGAAAGTTATGGAGGAACGACTGGTAGTTAGATCACCGCATCTCAGGGTTTACAAAATAAGAAAGAGCGGCCCAATGTCAATAATCTGTCAATAATTTGACAACATACTTGCACGCCATGGCAGCTGCGAGTAACTGATGAGGAGATAAGGTAGATAAGTCTCTCCGAGCAGCTTCTATCCTCCATTGAAGCCGAGCGAGGGTTCTCTCACCACCCTACTCGCCTCCTCTTTGGCTTCATCTCCATCAAATATCTCATCTCCACCGAAACCATTCATTCCCAATCATTCTTTATCCCTTTTTTGTCACTGTCATTATCAGTTTTCTGAAATCCCCTGCTGTTGTGTGTCAAGCCGCCTCGCCTCCCCCCATCCATAAAAAGACTCTGTATAACAGATCTTTTGTCCATATACGTGCCACTCGTTTGTATAGCAGTTGGTTTTCCGTTTCAACCTAGAATTCTTGACTTTGGGTTTTCTGTGTGGATTCCATGAGACGGTCAACAGTCGTATCTGTTGTACAAAGAGCTCCGGTTTGTTGCCAGTATCTGAACGTTCTTGAGCGTCTCCGCCAAGCACTTGAAGGCTGATACTGCAATATTTCCCAGGTCTTCTTCTTGTTTTGATCTTCATACTCTTTCCCATCCTTCAATCTCGACCTTTCACACATAACAAACCACTTGCACCCCAGTCTCAGTGACGGGTGCACACGTCGCCAGTGAGCTGAACACCAGGCAACTCACCAGACAAGAATTCCCCAGGCTTCATGTTGATTGCACCTGTTACCTCGCAAATTCGCTCACTTGACAACGCGTTGGAGAAACAGCCGATCTTCAGCCGAACGCACCAAGAATTCATTCCACAATTCGCGTATAATTGTTCTTGCAACAACCCTTGTTGACCTCACACGTTGGTCCACTCTATGCAAGAACCAGAGACAACTTCCAGACACCACATCCTCTCTAGAAGACTTTACCACGCTCGAACCCGCTTTAGAATCATCCGAAGTCGAGTCCATGACCACGTAAAGAATACAAATACAAGCCTAACACACATTATTTCGAGGCCATTTCCAAGATACAAAGAACAGCGCGTTCTGGGTTATATTCGACTCCAGGCGCCATCCCCTAGGCCAGTACTTGGTTCCGCAATGGACGGCGCTGGGGAGAAACGGCCGCCGGGGTTAAATCGACAAAGTCATGCTCCAGTGGCAGCTATATTCGTCCATGCTGGTGCTGGATATCACAGCACCACGAATGAGAAAATTCATCTCGCTGCATGTGCAGAGTGAGTTTACCCTCTGCCGCTCCCATTCTCCTCCCTCTGAGCTACAACATCTATCAGCGAGATATCACCCAGGTCGAGCTAACAATTTTTAGTGCTTGCATAGTTGCCATGCGATTTCTCCGTGGAGGTGGCACTGCGGTCGATGCAGTCGAAGCAGCAATCAAAGTCCTTGAAGACAAAGAAATCACCAATGCTGGATACGGAAGTAACCTCACAATCGAGGGTATTGTCGAGTGCGATGCAACAGTCGTTGACCATCTGGGTCGAAGTGGAGCTTGTGGTGCCGTGGCGAGTATGTTCAGAAGCCCAAGTTAACTTAATGACTATGCTGACATTTTGTACAAGAAATCAAAAATCCGATCCACCTCGCCCGCATTGTTCTAGAAGAGTCTAACCGCCCATTGTCGCTCAGGCGTGTACCGCCGAACCTGTTGATTGCTGATGGTGCAGCAGAGTTTGGGTTTGAGCATGGGATGGACATTGTTCACCACGATGCACTCGTGTCTACTAATGCCAGAGAAAGATTCATCCGGTGGCTGGAGGACCTGAAGAAGGCTGGGTTTCCACGCACTCCCAACAGCCCAGGCAGCCCAGGCGAGGAAGTGGTTGACCATGAATACGAAGAAAGAGTCCGTGATAAGCAAAGAAGAGATCACTTCAACGCTCTCATGAGTGCTACATGGAACGAAGGCCAACCAGGTACTCCTCAGGCAGCATCGCCGTCGACTTTTGCAGACGACAGGATGCAAGATGTCTTCCAACCTGAGCATGATATTCTACCAACCAGAATTCCAGCCTCGTCGCACCAGAAAACACCAATAACTCCAGACAATAAAATTCAATATGAGTCGAACACGCAATCCCGCATTCCTATCAGTCCATCGATGCACTCAGCCAAGCGCCCCAGGTACAGCGGTAGCCGTTCCAGCGAAGGACATGGACCACGTACTCGCTCTGTGCTTAAACCAAACACGAATGTGGATGCGGCTGACGAACCGTCTAAAGCTGTTTCTGATACATCACCGGGCCTTGGGCGCCCTCCTACTGGCAAGCAACGCAAAGGCACCGATGGTTCTGATGACACACAAGAGCCCACTACACTGCCAGAGCCCGAAGACGAGACTCCGAAGCCGTTCCCTGCTTTCATGCTGTCCGATATTGACGAAGACCGTATTACCGATACCGTCGGCGCCATCGCCATTGACATCTTCGGCAACATCGCCGCCGGTTCATCCTCCGGCGGCATCGGTATGAAGCATCGCGGCCGCGTCGGACCAGCCGCTCTCGTCGGCGTCGGCACGGCCGTCATCCCCGCCGACTTCGAGGACTCGGAGAACGTCACCGTCGCCGCCGTCACCAGCGGCACCGGCGAACACATGGCCACCACGATGGCCTCTCAGAAATGCGCCGAGCGCCTCTACTTCTGCACCAAGCGCGGCCGCGGCGGCACGAACACCGAGACCAACGAGGAAGACGCCATGGAGTCCTTCGTCCTCAACGACTTCATGGAGCACCCCGGCGTCAAGAACAGTCACTCTGCCGGCGCGATCGGTGTCATGGCTGTCAAGAAGATGCCAGAGGGGTATTTTTTGCACTTTGCGCATAATACAGATTCGTTTGCGCTGGCGAGCATGCATTCGGGGGAGAGGGAGCCGAAGTGCGTTATGAGTCGGATTGGGGATACGGGGGTTGTGGTGCAGGGGGGGAGGAAGATTAAGGTTGATGGGTGATTCGCTCCTGTGCCGTAGGGGGTGAGGTGCCTCTAGTGAGGCTCGAGGGTATGGGCAGCAGATGGGAAGAGGAGACAGGGACATCCGCTAGTGATGTCCGGTTACTTGAGCAAGATGTGGGAGCATGCAAGATGTGGGAGCATCAGATTGCCTCGCTCACTGTCCGTAGTCGTCTTTTCGTCCCTAGTTTTCCGAGCGAGTAGACTCGGAGTTAGTGAGTGAAATGGAAACTTTACATGATACTTTCTTCGTTTGGTTGTGATTGTCAGATTTTTGAGGCTGGGACATGACAACATGAATTATGAGGGACAGGCATTGTAGAATTATTCAACCGGCTTCACTGCCAGGAATGTCATAAAAATGGATTCAGGAACTGTAGGATCTACTGTCTACTACCAGCCATCCATCATTCCCCAGAAAGAGGTTTATCCCAAGTATACCAGTAGTAACGCACCATCCACGCCAGGTTATATATACCATGACCGCGCATCTTCCTCCAACTCGTCTACCACTTCTACCAAGAAGCCAAGTTAATCGGTAATCGCCACTACTCCACCGCAACATCCACCGCAACATTCCCATTCACAGCCTGCACAGCCGTGGCAATCACCCCCTCGCTCGCCTCCTTGGCCGCTTCTTCGCTCTGTTGAAGACCCTTCCGGATCGCGAGGACGCTGTCGACAATCACGGCGTCGATGCCTTCTTTTACTTGTAGCTGTTGTTCACGTATTAGCCTCATCTCATCTCAACTCCTCTCCTCACATCCCTCTCCTACATCCAAGGAGAGCGACTGGGGGAAAGGGGGTTTTTGGGGGGGTGGGGGGACTAACCTGCACCATCTTCGGATCATTATTCTGCACCCCATAACTCACACAAACAAGCCCATGCTCCTTAACCACCTTCACCAGCCTAGGCGCCGCACAAAACGCCGCCGCCTGCGCCACAATCCCCAATAAATTCCAGCGACTCGCGAACCGGATCGCCTCTTGCAGACTACTCGCTCTTATATCGCCCACAGGCGACGCGCCCGCGTCGGACAGGAAGAGGATCGGGAAGTTGGGCTGCTTGAAGGAGAGCACGAGACAGACGTCGGGGTTGAAACTCGAGAAGATTAGGTGTCGTTGCCCGCCGAGCTCGTAGGCTTGCGCGAGAACGGCGTCGGTGAAGGAATTCAATTCCACAGCGTAGGCGTCCATATTATGCTCCTCGCTCTCATGCAACATCGGGTACTTCAGTTCGATATTAAAGCCCACCTTCTCCGGCAGTTTGCGGAACAGCTCTTCTAATGTAGTGAAGGGCTGCTGGATAAACCGGCCGCGGGAGTTGGCTTTATACCCGTGCGCCTTGAAGTCATGCGTGTATTTCATCCGCTCCTCCATAACCGTATTCGTATCAGTAGGCGTATACGACATCGAAAGCGAGCGCGGGCGCGGCGTCAGCGCCGGCAGCACAGGCAGGGCCTGGGACGGTGTATCTGCCTTCCTCAGCGGCGACGGCGGCTGCGAGCGCGCAGTCGTATTATCATTAACGTGCAGGAATTGCTCTAACGTCAATGTATGCACCGGTGCATCGATCCCCGTCTCCGAGACCAGGAAATCGTGGTAGATTACCGGTACATGGTCTTTGGTGAGTTGGACATCGAATTCCACGTAATTCGCCCCTAGGTTCGCGGCAGAGATGAAGGATTGAATCGTGTTCTCCCCGAGCTGGAGGGATTTATTCGCCGTCTGATTTTTTCCCAGTCCGCGGTGTCCGATCACCATAGGGGATTGGAGGGACTTCCAGTACGTTTGCGTCTCTGTGATCTCCATGTTTGGGTGCGAGAATGGGGTGATGATGAGGAAGTTGAAGTTTACAGTCCCCAGCACCTCGAGGGTGTCAGCGGCGACGATGGGGACGGAGAGGTCGCCTGCTAGGTTGGCGCGCTTGGAGCCGACGGTGGAGCGGATGGAGGAGAGGAGGGCGACGGCGCGGCCGAGCTTGTGTTTTTGGTTGCCGGAGTAGGTGGGGACGAGGTCGAAGAGGAGCTTGACCCTTGATGGGTCTTTGGTTAGGAAGGTGAAGGGTTCTGTGGCGATGTTCTCTTGGACTGGGAGGTCGATTGTTGTTTGATCGCCTTCAGCGCCGACGGCGGAGACGAGAATCGATAGCGCTGTATCCAGCTGAGTAGAGTGAGCTTCGGCGATGGGGATCTTCTCAAGATCCACAGCATCATTCGGCTTCCTCATATCCATCGACCCGAGACTGACAAGCACCATACTCTGATCCGTCAAATAACGATGACCAAACGCCCTAACCGGGTTGGATTCCTTGACAGTAGTCGACGAGTTCCTCTCCTCCAAAGAGGCAATACCAGGCGGCGAACCGCCCGATCCCGTGCTACCGTCAAGAGACTCCGCGTCATGCGTTATATATTCAGCGAGTAGCTCCGCGATATCGATATGCCCTCTCAGCGCGGCATGCTCACGAGCATTCCACCCAGAAGAGTCCTCCTTGTTGACATCCGCATGCGCTTCGAGGAGTAACTCGACGATGGGAAGGTGTCCATCAACAGCCGCGATATGCACTGGCGTCCACTCAAAATACTTCTCGCAGATATCAGGATCCGCCTTCTGCTCCACAGTGCCATCGAGGAGGATCTTGGCACACTCGACATGGCCGAATCTGGCGGCGACATGAAGAGCTGTTTCGCCGGCGGCATCTTGCCAGTTTACATCAACGCCAGAGTCTACCAAGAGTCGCACAATCCTGTAGTAATTCGACTTTGTGGCGAGATTCAAGACAGCGCTGGACTTTGAGCTTCTTGCAGCCTTTCCAGTAACGCCCTCAGCTTCAAACAGCGCCTTGGAGGTAAGATAATGTCCGCCAACAACACTCAAATGCAGCGGAGCCAAGCCTTCATGATCTTGCCACTCCGGCGCATCGATTCCGTTCTCGACATTGAACAAGCCCCATTCGCGCATAAACTTCATCAGAACCTCGCAGACGACAACGATGCCGAGTTGCGCGGCGTAATGAAGCGGCAATCGTCCATACGAATCTTTAGCTGCGATCGCATTGTACTGGGAAGGTTTCATCCTCTCCAGCACGTACGACAGCATATTAACCGTCTCGCCATCAAGACTCGGGGTTTCGGCTTCAGCGCATTTGCTTTGGCGTGGCCCCAGAAGAGGCTGAGCAGCTGGGTGGATGAACTGGTTCGTCTCGAGTAGCTGGGCAGCCTGGTCTTTATTCGTCTTGTTAATAGCAAGAACCAAACGATGCAAGCAGTTGCGCTGGTTGATATCATCCGGCTCCTCGAAGTCCTTGACTTCCGCTAGAAGGAAGTCAATGCACTTCTTCGACTTGCTCGAAATGGAGCGTTGGAGGAGCGTCAGCTCGAGGCTGTTCAACGCAGGATCTCCAGCATCAAACTCAGCCGTCGCCAATATCTCCTTCAGTATAGATGCATCATCGTTCTTCACCGCTCCCTTGACCGTCTCCAGCAGCCCAGATGGCAGATTAAGCATCGGCTTGTGCACAGAATGTATCGACTTGCTCTCCGGCGTCTTCGCATCATTAAGCGCAGAAAGCCAATCATTAATCGACTTCATACTCTCCGCCAGCGCCTGATTCGTCGCAAACTGTTTCGGATCCACGCGCGACGCGATATACGACCTCTGTATAAACGAGCTCTCGACCTTCTTATCCAACTTCTTCGTGATCTTGAGGAACCCCCTCCGATTCACCTCCCCAAACCACTGCAGCTTCCTCAACTGCCCGCGCAGATCCAGCAGCGCCGCGCGCAGCTCTTCGAGGTCGTCATGGTCGCGGTGCTCGAGCAGGCGCAGCCGCCGCGACGCCTTGCTGTACTTGCGGTTGTAGAACTCGTCGACGGTCTCGAGGTTGCGGTCGAGGGAGAAGAAGAATTCTGGAGAGCAGGTCAGAGGGGGGGGTTCCGGGGGATAGTTTGTGGGTTCATGAATGCGGACCTGCCAGATCGGCGTGGTCGGGTTCCGCGGCGATGGCTCGGATGAGCTTCTTGAGCCCTTTGTAGTTGATGTAGCTCGATGCCCATTCGGGGACTTGGTTTCGGGGGAGGCTGAGGTGGGCGTCAGTGGCTGTATGTGCGACGGGGAGGACGGGTGACTGAGAGATGCACTTACTTGCGACCGAACTTCATGATGAGTTTCTGATGCGTAGCAGCAGCAAACTTAATGGGCGGTGAGTCTCAGCGCCGGGTGGCGGTCAAAGGACGAGATGAGACAATGAAAAGTCAACAGCAGGTCCATTGAGATATTTAAGAGTTTTTCGCCGGTGGATGGATGCTGGGTCCCTGGGAGCGGGATGTAGAAGAAAGATGATTCAAGAGGAGGGGAGCAAGTATAGCTGTATGCAGCAAGTTGTAGAGCTTTCGCAGAGTCCTATCCCGAGGAGCAAACAATGGGGCCACGAGGGAGGTCGGAGTGACAATAATATCCCTGCAAAGTGGCGCTACGGATGCAGGAGGAAAGAGGAGCTGCTGATCGTGAGGGGCGGGTGTGGTGGTGGTCGAGCTATAGGGTGAGACTTGTATAGAGGGGTTTTCAACAAAGAGGTTGGAGGTTCGGGATTATTGGATAGATCGTAGGGTTTCGGAAGGGAAATGTAGGGAGACGACAAGATGACTTGACTCTCGCATCCGCGCGTGTCCCGCCTGACGCCGGTGACTGGCTGGAAATGTTATTCTGCCGCCCATCGCGTATCGGCGGCGTGGTTTAAGTCTCCACCGCCTTTAGGAGGGAGGGGCAGAGACTTGGGAGGGACGGGGGGATTGGGTATCTGCTGAGTCAGATGGTGGGCTACTGTAGGACTAAGATGGTTGATGCAGGTACATGAGTAGTAAGTAGAGAGAGGGTATCCTGTTGGACCAAAGCACCCCCCCCAGGAGCAGCGTATCTGCACTTAAGAGGGATAGGATATATGCACTCCAGACTGAATATATGCACTCCACCATCATCGCCGCGTTTTGTGCCCAGGATGTCTAGCTAGTAAGAGGGATATATAAACGTGGATATATCTGGATATATGCACTCCAGCATCATCATCGTCGCATCACTACCACACCACAGAGAATATTGAGACATCTTGGTCAGATGGAGGTCTTGCCAGTCTCAGTATACGCAGAAAATAATAATGGGCGCCCATAAATAATAAAATATATGGCATCATTTGTAGTATTTCCTTTTTCCCTTTTCTTTTTTTTCCAGTACCATAAACCCCAAAGCTTGGGGTGGATGGATGGATTGCTGGGCGCCGAGGGACAGAAACTCCACACGTAAAAACAAGCTGAACCTTAAATGTGTGGTGGGTGAAGTGCTGCGTACCATTTATTTGCGTGGAGGTAGTAGGTAGTTAGTATATGTAAAAACTCCATCACACCTTCCAATATCTATCCAACTTACTAACATACATACATCGAAAAGGGCCTGATAGTTCAGTGGTAGAATTCTTGCTTTGGGAGCTCATCAGCATTCAAATTGTAAGAGGTCTCCGGTTCGATCCCGGATTAGGCCCACTTTTTTGTCCTTTTTGGTGATTTTTTTGGTGGTGGACTCGCTTAAGTACCAGGAAGGCGGTCGTCTTCGTCTCACCTGTCAGACATCCAGGTGCAGGGAGATGGGTGGTATAACATTTTGGTGTGTTGGAGTGTCGACAGTAATTATAGAATGAGATAATGGATTCGATCACTCAGGGCTGCGATTGTCATGTCAATGCTTTTTTGCAGGTCAGTTACTCCAAAGTTACATGAAAAGGACAAATTTTTCAACAGCGAAATCAAGCCTCCAATCACACAACTCGACGAGTTGTGAGAGTCTCTCATACAATAAATGAAGACGCTCAATCACCCATACCCCAAAAAAGCAACTCAACTCCATCAGCTTCGGTTTTAGTTTCAATCTCATTCCCTATCTACGCGTATCATGGCCTCCATCCACATTTGTTGCCCTTCCCCCCCTTTCTAACCAAGAAAATATGAGGTATATAGATAATAAAACAATCAAAACGAGATCCCAGACACCATGCATCACATCACCGCCAACAAACACGCTCTTCCCTTCCCCTCCGTATATCCAGCAAAAATATATCGGGCACATATCCACAAACCTCCCACCCTCTAATCCCCCTCTCTACAAAAACCCATCCGCCGCCGTAATCTTCCTCGCCTCCGCAATACTCCACTCCGTCCCCGTATCATCCTTCAAATCCATAAACAACCCATGCGTATTACTATAAGTACTCAACTGCGCCCCCGCACTCCCCAACGCATTACTAATCCTCCACGTCCCATCCAGCACGCTCTTCACATTCCACTGCTGCCCGGTCGCCGTATCATCCGCCGTCGCCATTAAGGGGTTAATCCGATCCAACGGATCCAGGAATAATCGGATATCCTTCCCCAGGTACAGGCACGCGAACCAGTACCGCTCATCCGTGTCGGGGACCTTCTTGATCTGCCAGTATTGCCCGTCGCTGTCGGCGGTGAGTGACATATTCAGCTTTCGCGAGAGCGTCCCGTTGTCCTTCTCGATGTCGAGCGAGTAAGCGGCCTTGAGGAATTGGTTCGACAGTCTATAAAACGTGCTCTCATCGAACCTCGCCGTCGCAGTCGCACTAGCACTCGTCGTCGAACCCGTCGATGTAGGCTCCGTCGGCGTCGGCGTCGTCGTCACCCCCGCCACCCCCGACGACGAACCACTCTGATCCCCCCCCGCCCCCGCCCCATGCGAATCCTTCGCCTTCTGACTCCCCACCACCCCCCCAACCACAGCCCCAACGACAATCAAAAGCGCCGCAACGATAAGACACCAGAACACCACCACCGAGAGCCCACAGATCCGCTTCTTCCTCCCTTTCTCGTCGATCTGCGGCGTCGTCGCGTACGGCGCGGCTTGGAGTAAGCCACCAGGTTGGTTTGCTGCGTACTGTGTTTGGTGGCCTAGGGGGGGGTTGATGTACTGCCCCTGCTGCTGGCCTTGTTGATATGGCTGCTGTTGATACGCCTGCTGCTGCTGATACGGCACCGGTGGCCCTAAGGCGGAATTATCGGAGTAAGGCGCTTTATTGTAATTCTCCACATACGCGCTGTTCACCTGCAACCCCTCGGACTCGGGGCGTGGGCCACCGTAGTAGGGGCCTGTGTGGCCGGCGTGAGGGGAGGATTGGGGGAGGGGCTGGTAGACTTCGGGGAGGTCGGACATGGTTGTGTCGTCTTGTGTTGTGGTTGTGGTGATGGGGGGGTTAGGGTGAGGGTGGGAGTGGTGGAGCTGCGACGATGCGCATTCCAGGGCCGAAGCTCGCTGGTTGTGAACGAGGCTGTGGGGGCTGGTGGGTGTTTGTTTGTCGGTCAGCTTGTTGTGGGTGTGTTTGGGGGTAGTAGCGACCGTATTCGATACTCAATCGACAGAAGCGCGATCGAACGAAAGGTATGGTGATGAGATAGATTGACGTCGAAAACGATGATGTGAATGTCTGAGGAAAGGGAGGAGGAGGGTAAGCAGCAGAAGAAAAAGGGCCAGAGATGATAGCATTCCCGTCCCTGCTCCCCCTGCCACATGGCCCGTCTCATCTCCCATCCATGCGTGAATATCCCAGTCGGGTAATTGTGTCGAGAGGATCCCGTCTCCCGGCCTCCCCCCAGTATGTCAGTGGTGTGTCCCAGTATAGCAATTGTGTATCCCCTCCCAGCATGCCAGTGTGTCCCAGTATAGAGAGAGCCCAGCAAGCAACGCAACAGAGCATCCGAATCCCCCCGTTCTCCCCAATATCTCCCCAGTGTCTTCCCCCCCAGTATCGTATCCCCCCTCACCGCCACGGCTGCCAATCTCGCATCATCAACCATACAAAATACATCCGGAGCAATATTCCCTCCCCCCCTTCTGTCCCCAGCTCTTGCCCAGCCCATCATCAAACCCGCCCCCATCACCCACTCAGACCCCGTCCCTCCTCAGCCACGCGGGTCCCCGTCCTAGGGTCTGACAGCTGCATGAGCCAATCAGAGGAGGGTGCCACTCGCTAGTTTCTACTAATTAAGGGCTGTTGCAGGTGTTTTTTCTCCGAGTGCGGATTTCGGCTGTGGTTTTTGAGATGGGCTAGGTGGGATGGGGTTAGCGCTGTCAGCTGAAGGATTCGCTTGGGTTTGCGGTCCAGAGGATCACATAAACTAACTGATTGTGGTTAGTCACCCACACTGTTGGTGCCAAGGTGGGTGGGTGTCAAAATAGCATACAGTAGTGACAGTGTGTATAATTAGAAACTTAGTCTTGGCCTCTCTGGTCTCTCTGGTCTCTCTGGTTTATCTTGGGTCTGGATTGAAATAGTTTGGTAGTTTGGTTTCCTCATTATTCAAGGTTATCATTACTTTTACAGTATGCTATGTACACTATCCCACTATCCTACTAGTCCATATACTGCGTAGGGTATCCTATCCAACCCAGACTCCCTCTACTCTAGTATATTCTATTCTTAAAAACACCCCGCCAGCGGTCCCTCCTCCGCATACTCCTCGCTGAAAGCTCCAACCTGATATGAAGTCGCCGCCATAGGTCGAAAGTTGGATTTAGATTCCTCAACCACCTCCACCGGGGAAGGCGCCATAAACGCCCCTCCATCCGCCTCACCCCCTCCATCCTCCACCAGCTTCGAAATCTTCACAAAGCTCGGCATGTCCGCTATCAACATACTTCCAAACTCCCTGGGTATCTCCTCTACTCGCGTCCGGCTCACCTCCCCATCCCCTCGTATCGATGCCGCATGAGGCAACGGCACCCTCCTCGCCCGATAGCTCGCCATATCCTTCGCCTCCTCAGCATGAAAATGCTGTATCATCGCCGCGAACTGCTCGGGGTATATATACCTCGCCAGCGGGTGCTTAACATCCAATATCACCTCCGCCGCATCCACCGCCCCCGACAACGCGGACCCCAAACCACACGCTTCGAGCACATCGTGGATCTTCCCCCGCACATCGGAATTATAGTCCAGTCCCCCGCCAGGCTTCTCTTTCTTCCCGAACTGCCACGAGAGCGCCGTGACGATGCGGAGGAGTGCGCTGGTCCGCTCGGGGCTGGTGAGGCTGTAGTAGACGATATCGGCGAAGACCTGGGTGCGCACGTAACACCCCTCTTTGATAGCCGTCTTGAGGTAACGCAGTGCGCCGTCAAGGTTGTGGAAGGTCATGCACCCTCGTATCAGGGACTCGAAGATATCAGAGTTCCGGTGCGCTTTTTCTTGTAGGTACCCGTCGCGGTGTATGACGTCTGTGTCTAGCGCCCATTTCTGCACTGTGGGCCTGGTCAGGTCGAAGATATGGTGTCTTTCGAACCCGAGGCCGTCTTCTAGCCCGGCCATTTGTCGGACCGTTGTGTAGAACTTCTCCGGGTCGTGTGACATCCCGTAATGCATGAGTATCGCTGATAGTATTCCCTCATCCGGACGCAGTCCGTTGTTCTTGAACTGGTGCACCACCACCTCGGCGAGCTCGGGTTCTCGTAGCTTCGTGAATGCTCGGATCAGTATCTCGTATGTGGCGACGTTTGGTACCGATGTCGAGGTTAGGAGGTTGTAGCAGATCTTCGCGATCATTAGATCATAATTGCGCTGCTGGAAGCCGTATGTCTTGGTAATGGAATCAAGTGTTTCGTTTAGACTTTTCGCGCCCGAATTGCTCCCCACGGTGCCCACCTTGGGGTAGTCCGGCGCTGCTGTGGTGCCATCCAACATCGGCATCATGAGCTCAGTCAGCCGCCTGATTTCAGACCTAGGCTCCACCTCAGTGTCCCGCTTTGCGCTTCCTTTTTGTCCCATTGACGTAGCCTGCCAAAGTTTGTGCACGAGTGCGTTGACGTTGCGCGCCAGTCGATCCAGTTGGTATGTCGTCCGGGGCTCCCAATGCGACATTGTCGAAGCAGCAAATTCGCTCCCTTCCAGTAACCTGCGATCGCTTTCCACTGCAACCGGGGAGCGTTCCTTTGTAGAACCCTCGCGCCGATTGGTCTGATTTATATTATTCCAATTCCCCGACTCTTGAAGGCTCTCCCACAAAACACCCTCCAATTCGTCCCACACTGGAGTCATCGATTCCCTCCGCCTCGGCGTCGACTGGGGAGCTTCGAGAATCGGCATCGGCACAAAACTCATGAGTTTCCGCACCGTCGTAGCGCCCTCTTCCAGTTTCCGACATATATTCGCATCCGGCGTATATTCCTCGACCTCATTCCCCATAATATTCGACTCCTCATCCGCCGCCTTCCCTATCGATACCCTCCCCGGCGTCGAGATAGTCGCCAAATCCTTCCCCGACCTCACCTCCTCAATCGCCTGATCCCACTGCAACAACCGCTCATCCTTTCTCCTCGTATCATACACCGCGGCCGTCGCCAGCATCGCCGAGAAACTCGCCGTAAAGACATCGCTCGGCCGTAACCGTCGTCGCGCCGCCGCCGCTGTGCTCCCGCTGCTCGTCCGAGCAATCCTCGCTCCGGCTTGCAGACATGGTCCACACTGACAGGACCTGCTGGCCTGCACGGTGCGAGACCAGAGAGCCAGCATTATACCATCCCGGGTCCGTCGTGTGTGTGAAGGTCTATAAAACGGCTCGTAGGGGGGTCGCGAAGGCCGGTGGGGAGCTCAATTGGTGTGTCGGAACTTTTTTGAGAGGCTCCGAGGAGCATTCGTTATGCTCAGCAGTTATTGCCGACCATCTGCGTTTGGCGCGCCAAGCGAGGAGCGCCGCTTTTAACTTATCGTGGGCTGGGATATCGGGACAGCTTCGTCGAGATTTCGGTGGAACTGCGTTGTTTCCGCGATAATACGAACACAAGTCAATTTAAACTCCTCCGGTAGACCTGTTGGTTTTTTCAAGACATGCTTTCTCTTACCTTGACTGCTGATCTCTCCGGGTAAGGCGACTCCCATCCGCTTCTACATTTCACATGCTTACAACCTCTCAGAGTGACTGATTTGCGCCCCGATGATACTCCAGAGGATCCCTTCTGGTACACGTTTAAGGTGCAATGTACATCCTGCAGGGAGGTCCACCCTAACTGGGTCAACGTGAGCCGATTTGTATGTGTGAACGTCTATCTCCTTGGTTCCGCAGCAGCTAACGAGGGATTTAGGAAATGAACGATATGAGCGGCAGCAGAGGCGAGGCCAACTTCGTCTGGAAGTGCAAAATGTGCAAGGTAGGATTTACCACTGAGAACTGAGGTTGTGGCCATGTTTAACCCGTTTGAACAGAGAGAGTCTTCAGCGACAATCATGGCACCACCAATTTCATATCAGCAGGAATCACCTCCAAAGGCCCAGAAGGTCATTGATTTTGACTGCAGAGGTCTTGAGTTTATAGATTTCAAACCTGAGGTATGTGTTATATCTCACGGATGTATATGTACGGCTCTAACATAGCTACAGGGAGATTGGCTGGTCACGGGAATCGACTCGGGAACCAAGTTTGAGGCTATCAACTTTGAGGAGGGAGATTGGTACGAGTATGATGAGAAGGCAGGAGATGAGGTTAGCATTAAGGATTTGAAGTGGGAGATCAAGAAGGCTTGATGGGTTGCAGTAACTATAGCAATTAAACCAAACTTTTCCTGTGATATTGTTTTTGAATTAATATTCGTTGTAAAATAATCAAGTTTGATACAAAATATTATAGAGACTGATATCACTGAAGTATAATAAATAAAAAATACTCTCATATAAAGTCAATCTCTGTATTATATCAGACCACCATCTAGTCTCCAGGTTCTATTCCTATAATAATCAGCTATAAATTCCCAAAGTTCCGAAATATAATAAAGCTCATCTACCCCTCATTAAGCGCCATCACCAACATTCGACAGCCTCGCTTACATAATCACGCCCACTGAAAAGTAACAACCGCCAAGAATGTTCACGACAGGAGCTCCAGCCGCGTCGAAGCCCAAGTACCCTCGTCCCAGACCAATATACCCACAACACCGCCAAAATGAGTGTAAGTGCCTTCCGCCCTCCTCGAAAGCCTCGACGATGCTAATATATCCCAGGTTATGCCAGTTAACCCCCGACCGATGCTACAATCGCTGTATGTATCCCCCCACGGCGTCACCCCAGCCCACCCGCATCATCCCAAGCACAACACGCGGAACGACGATCCTCCTCCCGCCCTCCTCTGACTGGGTGTGCGCATATCTAACGGCTGGCAGTGTGAACGAAGAAGTAGTAGTGCGCCTCAAGTGGGGACAAACCGAATACAAAGGCATCCTCGTCTCCATCGACAGCTACATGAACATCCAACTCACCAACACCGAGGAGTTCATCGACCAGAAGCTGACCGCCGCCCTCGGCCAGGTGCTGATAAGGTGCAACAACGTGCTGTGGATCCAAGCTGCGCCGACGGGCAAGGAGAACGGCGGGGACGACACGAAGATGGAGGGCTGAGTGGGAGGAGCGTGGGCGGGATGTTGGGCACGGATTTTTTCTTCGGAACACGCATGGGAAGACTGACAAGCATCTGGGGTGGGATGTTGTATATGCTAGGGGTTCTGGCAAGGAGTGGGAACTATTCAAGAAGGCAGATACCATAGGTGGTAAATTGAGGCCGGGGTATGGCGTTACGACTGAGCACAAGATAGAGCTTCCATATAACAAGGGAAAAGGAAAGGCATTATGAATCTTGACTGGTTGTACTCGTGCTTGTGCTACCCACAAGCTTGTATAAGGACTGTGCTAAAAAGTAGTGATTATAGTGACTGCGATTAATATAAAGGCTTTCGGTCACTCAAGGCTAAATTTGCCATAATAGTCACTCACAAATAGAGCAAAGGAGAGAACATATGAGCTTAAATCGCTGGTATCAATCCTCGACCGTAGGCGGCCACTCCCTAGGCCTTTGGCCGACACGAGTATGATTTGTCATGATATTTTTCGTAAATATGGCCCTCGTCTACATCAAGCATCCTTGCTTGCGGCTACTGCCTACATCGCTGATGCCGACTCTGAGTCGCTTTCGGGGGCCGGTCATAATGAAAGCCTCCACAATCCACTCATACCACACCTTCCTATCATCTGTCTGCCTCCAGATGCTAACTTCCACCTCTGCATCATCAGGAACGTGTAGCGGGTTCTGTATCTGTTAGAATTTTCCGATGTCACGAGAGCTATTAAACATACCTTCAAGGGGAAATATATCGGAAACCAACTGATCATGTCCTTGCTCTTCGCATCAATGGTATCCGGCCTCGTGCTCAACTCCACAATCTCCCCCACCTCCTCACCACTTGCGGATTTCCTTCGTCCGTCGTAAAGAACAGTCTCGAAGTATCCTGCGATGCCGTGTACCATACCCCTGTTCAGGCATACGAATTTACATCTCGAGTATCTCGCATTGTGCTCATTCGCGCCATCTCCACCCGCCATACTACCGCCACCACCACCACTCACACCACCCTGTCTCCGTGCCTCTGCCAGCTCAAGAGTGGCCGCGGGAAGCGGATGGACAAACTCCCATGCCTGCTGGATGCGAGGGTGACCAGGGACAGAGGTGGCCAGGAAATCAATTGCATGGAGCATGACAACATACGGCGTATCCGTTGCATCCGCGTCGTTGACAGCACGGTGGGAGATGTCGGCATGAAGACGCGGCGCGAGAACGGGCGTGAGATGCGCCGTGTAGCTGCTTGGGATAGAAATTCCAAACTCGGGAGCCAGAACGTGCTGCACGCCATCAAGGCACTCGGGGCTCAACTCGTTATCGGCAAAGGACCCAAGAAGCTCCGACACAATGATGTCGACCTTTCCATACGTCGGCAGCTGTGCCTCAGACGAACCAGGAGCTGCGGTGGTGTTTGACCGACGAAGCGGACCCTTCCAGGCTCGCATATCAGACTTGACGACATTCACAGCGTTGTCCCAGTCCTCCTCGTTGTGGCGCTGGAGGAGCACATAGGCATTTGGGTTTTTCTCAACCGCCCATGCCTCGATCGGAATGCCTGTTTTGGCAGATGCTCTCAGTGCTCTTGTGACGAGTGGACCGCGGCCAGAGCCAGCTACGGCGAGGACCACAGCACCAGATGCGGAGGATGTGGGCTTGTTCAAGGCCTTCCAGTCTGTGAGCGCGAGCGCAATGGCGCGCTCGTACCAGTCGTACTTGATAGGATCTTTCTCGAAGACTTCGTAGGTCACAGATTCGAGGTTGTCAGCCAGCGGCTGGAGCGGGGCCTGCAAGTAATCCTGGTAGCCAGAGCCGAAACGTTCAATTACTGTCCTGGGAGGCTGGTTGCGTTGGAGGTAGCGGAGGTAAATGAGATGAGCCGTTTGATCCTTTGCCTTGGACTTCGAATTCTGGCTTTCGCGCTTGATCAGAGAATTGAGGTCGGCTGCCGCAGGCATCGGTGCCCCTGATGCGTCTGTGGTAACACTCGGGGAAGGAAAGCCGTCCGCCACAGGATATGGCTCGTAGGGTTCAATGTCTGGGATTGGCCCAATATCACAAAGTAATAGCCACGGCGCATGCTTCAGGCGCATATACCGAGAAATGAGGGTTTGGTGGCCCTTCCCAAGGACTGGGTGGCCGCCCTTGTTTTTCAAGAAGGTAGAAGCATTAAATGAGAGCAATCGCAAAGGCTCAGCATACCAGCGAGACTGCAATGCTTCAGTTGGAAGCTGACGAGGTATAGCAAGTGCTAAAGTTTGTATTAGCACCTCTGAGGCAAAATGTAAAGATGAATCCAAACTTCTGAGGCCGTCAAATGCTTCGAGGCTACAACAGACTGACATATAGTGAACGGCTTATGACAGGGAGAAGATGGATGTATCGAATTGTTTCATTGATTTCTTACCTACGGATAGTCTTGAGTTGTATTTACACACACTTCGAATGACGTTCCATGCATCCCAGCTGTCGAATAGCTCCTCATCCTCATCGGAATCGTCTGATAGATATTGGGCTCTAGTGAATGGTTTCATGTCACCCAGAAGAGAGACAGCGTTGCTGTCTTTTTGGTAGTACATAGGGATATGTATAGCCATATGGACATAACCGGCAACGCCGAGGGCCTCTTGTACGGCGCGTGCATATCGGGCTAATCCGTCGGTGGTGGCTGCACTGCTGTTATACTGGCGAGGCCCGGGTATAATAATGTTGGTGACGCCGCAGAAAGACGCAAAGGCAATTTCCATAGTCAAGACTTGTCGAGATATGTTGGAGATCAAGGGATCCGGGGATCCCAGGTCGACCCATGAGCTACAGTAGCCAACCAGTTGGCTGACCGTCTCCCCGGGCGACAATGGAGTATCTGCCGAGTTGAAGGGTGGCAGTATCGGTGGAGGTAGGTCATTCGAGGAAGAGTCGCTAGACTGAGATAATTCGAGCTGGTTCGATAGGAGAGAGAGCACTCGTGAGTGAAAGTGCGGTGTGGTTATTGGACTTGTAAGCATATCATACTGGGAATGTCAGCGTCGTTCAATATGAGCGCATAGAGAGTAGCTGCATACCCCAACATCCTGTCCCTGACGCAAGGTTCTCTCCGAAATTGGTAGAGCTCTCCCGGCTTCATGGTGCCCAACGTAGAACGTTGGCATATAGTCGTCAACCATTGGTGGCCGTGAGGTTTCGGGATCCATTTGGGCTCAGCTATTGGCAACGAAAGGAAGCTATAAATGCGCAAGATATGTAGCAACTGGTTTATCGAGTCGACCAGCAATCCTAAAATATACAGTAAGTAAAGGACAAACTATGTGTCTTTATGAAGATTGTTCTGGGCCCATGGCTTTCGTGGGTATGTTTCCTGTAACTTAATCCCTCGAAAGGCTATGGTGGGTGGAACTTTTCGTTACATAGTACAAGGTAGACAAACCTAGGCGAACACAGATAAAGATTCTCAAGAAAAATACAATATTAATGGGATATATGGCATTTTGTGAATATTATTGGTACCAATGTGTTATATAAAAATATGATAATCGAGAATCCACAAACATTCCGAGACACAGCTCCCGTTTGTAGACAATTTCCACGCCGTGTGGGTTATAAAGTGATATCGAGCTTCCCCAGCCTGATCACATGACCGCAGATAAAGAAAGGTGCGACTAGCCACAAACTCACTAGCTTACTCGTGTGGATTATACTTTTTCTTCCAGGCGCCAAATATCTCAGCCTTGCGCCGAAACCGAACTATTTTTGAAGAGTACGAGCTCTTATACCCCCATATACACCAACTTCACAATGGCTGACCGTCGTCCAGAGAGTGAAGAAATGTCGCGCGCAAAGAGAGTGAAGGTCGATCTCGACCCGAAGGAAAACCCGTACCTCGCCCACTTGTATGAGAACAACGAGGAGGGGGGTTACTCCAATGGTCAGAGGCAAAATGGCAACGGCGATTCTTCCATATTGTCAACTTTCACCAGGCATGAGACGACTGCTGCGCAAGCCCACCAGGCTGAAGATGGCCCCACTAACCCTTTCAACGGCCAGCCGCTCTCGAACCAATACTTCAACATCCTGAAGACTCGCCGTGACCTCCCTGTCCATAAGCAGAGGCAGGAGTTTCTCGATATGTTCCACAAGACGCAAATCCTCGTCTTTGTAGGAGAGACTGGTTCCGGTAAAACGACTCAGATTCCTCAGTTTGTGCTCTTCGACGACCTACCACATTTCAGGAACAAGCTCGTGGCGTGTACGCAACCTCGTCGTGTGGCTGCCATGTCCGTCGCTCAGCGTGTCGCCAATGAGATGGACGTGAAGCTTGGACAAGAAGTTGGTTTCAGCATTCGTTTCGAGGACGTTACGTCTTCAAAGACGATTCTCAAATACATGACAGACGGTATGCTTCTGAGAGAAGCCATGCACGACCACAACCTCTCGCGCTACAGCTGCATCATTCTCGATGAAGCTCACGAGAGGACTCTTGCCACTGATATTCTTATGGGATTGTTGAAGGAGGTTGCTGTGAGACGACCGGACTTGAAGATCGTTATCATGTCTGCGACCCTTGATGCGCAGAAGTTCCAGAAATACTTTAACAATGCCCCACTGCTTGCTGTTCCCGGAAGAACTCACCCTGTCGAGATTTTTTATACCCCTGAGCCAGAGCGCGATTATGTTGAGGCTGCGCTGCGAACGGTTCTTCAAATCCACGCAACCGAGCCCGAGGGAGATATCTTACTCTTCTTAACTGGTGAGGAAGAGATCGAAGACGCCTGCAGAAAGATCTCCCTGGAAGCAGATGAGATGGTGAGAGAGGCCGATGCCGGTCCGCTGAAGGTTTACCCGTTATATGGTACTTTGCCGCCTGCCCAACAGCAAAAGATTTTCGAACCTGCCCCTCCAGCTACAAGACCTGGTGGCAGGCCTGGGCGAAAGGTTATTGTCGGAACCAATATTGCCGAAACTTCGCTGACAATCGATGGTATCGTCTACGTGGTGGATCCTGGATTCAGCAAGCAAAAGGTGTACAACCCCAGAATCAGAGTCGAGTCTCTCCTTGTGTCTCCTATTTCCAAGGCCTCGGCACAACAGCGTGCTGGTCGTGCTGGTCGTACGCGTCCAGGAAAGTGCTTCCGTCTGTATACAGAGGCTGCATTCAAGAAGGAGCTGATTGAGCAAACATACCCCGAGGTTCTCCGTTCCAACCTTGCCAATACGGTTCTGGAGCTCAAGAAGCTCGGTGTTGAGGATCTGGTGCATTTCGATTTGATGGACCCTCCCGCTCCGGAGACCCTCATGCGAGCTCTGGAGGAGCTCAATTACCTTGCGTGCTTGGACGATGATGGAGAGCTTACCGAGCTCGGAAAGCTTGCTTCAGAGTTCCCCCTGGATCCTGCTCTTGCCGTCATGCTCATCACCTCCCCCGAATTCTACTGCTCCAACGAGATCCTCTCTCTTACTGCCCTGCTCTCCGTCCCGCAAGTATTCGTCCGCCCACCATCGGCGCGCAAGCGCGCCGACGAGATGAAGGCCCTGTTCGCGCATCCAGATGGTGACCACCTCACCCTCCTCAACGTTTACCATGCCTTCAAGGGTCCCGCTGCCCAAGCCGACCAAAGACAATGGTGTCACGAGCATTTCCTCTCCCTCCGTGCTCTGCAATCTGCCGACAACGTGCGCCAGCAACTCGAGAGGATCATGCTGAAGTCTGGTCTCGACCTCATCAGCACTCCATTTGAGAACAAGGAGTATTATATCAACATCCGCAGAGCTCTGGTGGCTGGTTTCTTTATGCAGGTTGCAAAGAGAGAAGGCAGTGGAAAGACGTATAAGACTGTGAAGGATGAGCAGGCAGTGATGCTGCATCCGAGCACAGTGCTTGGCCATGACTCCGAGTGGGTTGTCTACAACGAGTTTGTGCTTACTACTAAGAATTATGTGCGAACTGTTACGAGTGTTCGGCCTGAGTGGCTCCTGGTATGTTCATCCCATGCTCCAATCTGATTTTGACAATTTGCTGACTGGTTCTGTAGGACATTGCGCCAACATACTATGATCTTGATTCCTTCCCCAAGGGCGAGATCAAGACTGTTCTTACCCGTACAACTGAGAAGATCCGCAGGAAGCAGGCGATGTCGTCTGGAAGATGAGAGGCACAATAGTTATGAGAACGAATTAGCTTTGGCTCGCTTGAACTGGAAGGCAACTCGACACGGAGCCGGGTTGATCTTTGCCAGGGTAACCAATTGGGCGGCAAGGAGTAAATACCAACTGTCGCCTTCCAATGCCGACTGGAGAATATGGAGTTTCAAAATGGGTAGACAGGCCGTGCCAATCACGAGTAGCCATTGATTGAATCATATTATAGACGAGTCATGAGTTATGGCTAAGCAGACGGAATAAATCACTTAGACTCGACTGAATAATCCAGCCAACAGATTACAGGAAGCCAAACTTTGTTGCCCTAAACCGTTGAGAGTAACTCATTTTATAAATAAGACCCCTAGAAATTGATAATTTAGCTTTTGATCTACCAGTTCTGTGACGTTGGGTGGCGGACACAAGGGGGTACAAAGGCGGTATCATTTTAGGTCTAGCGCATGCGGCAGAAATATACTTGTATCCCAAAGTTTCGTTCTGTTAGCTGAGAGGCTAAATAATAGTCGTCCTCCCGCCGCCACCATCTCTCGTTATGTTAACAAGTTTAAACAAACTTATCGCACTCAACTCACGACTTCGACTACCACTCCTCATACAAACTTCAACCACCGCAATGATGAAAGAATCCAGGGATCGACCTCCCCAAAGGCGCGGGCCATATAACGCAGCGAAGAGAGATATGACCACAACTGGACCAAGGCGCAACAATGTTGCTCCAAGATCTCAAGAACAATCACCAATGCCGAGAGTGTCGACTCCTCCTTTGGCCGAGCCTGTCCCACTCGACACACCGAGATTCGCGGATCTGGGCAAAGAGAACCTCCTTGACCCCATTCTGCTTCAAACTATCACGGAAGACCTCAAGTTCGACCACATGATGCCGGTGCAGGCAGCGACATTACATGATCTCCTCCAAAAGCGAACTGATGTCCTTGCGCAAGCAAAGACTGGAACGGGAAAGACCATTGCTTTCCTCCTGCCCGCTATTCAAACCATGCTCAACAAGGGCAGACAACAAGGTGGCATTTCCCTGCTTGTCATCTCCCCGACGAGAGAATTGGCCATGCAGATTGCAAAGGAGGCATCGGCTTTACTCCAGCGTCTCCCGCAATTCAAGGTTCAATTTGCCATCGGAGGCACAAACAAGGACAGAGAAGAGAAGCAAATCCTCGGCAGATGTGATATTCTGATCGCCACCCCTGGACGACTATACGACCACCTGAGCAACCAGAGAATCCGCGACTCTTTCAGGAATCTTGATACTCTCGTTCTTGACGAGGCTGATCGCCTCCTCGACATGGGTTTCATGAACGCGCTGAAGGATATCATCAAGTGCCTCCCAGACAAGGAGATGTCCCAGCGCCAGGGCATGCTCTTCTCCGCAACCATCGCACCGCATGTGCAGAAATTTGCTCATCTTGTCCTCAATAAGGAGTACAAGTTTACCTCGACAATCCCCAAGGGAGAAGTCAACACCCACGAGCGCGTTCCGCAACTCCTGGTGACGGTTCCCACATTCTCCGCCGTCGCGCCCGCACTTATCTCATCCCTACGCTCCGAAATGGCTATTGCCGGCAAGGAGAACTTCAAAGTCATCATCTTCGCCCCCACTGGTTCGCTCGCCGACTGGTACGCCGCCATCCTCTCCTCCCTAAAGGACCTCCCCGAGGTCTCGGTCCTTCACTCCCGCCTCTCCCAATCCAAACGCACCAACGTCACCGAGGCATTCCGCAAATCTACATCCTCCGTCCTGGTCGCCACCGACGTCGTCGCCCGCGGCATGGACTTCCCCAACGTCTCCAACGTCTTCCAGGCCGGCATCCCCGCCGACAAGGAATCCTACATCCACCGTCTCGGCCGAACCGCCCGTGCCGGCCGCGAAGGCCGCGCCGTCTTCATCGTCACCGAAGCCGAGTCGTTCTTCCCCAAGTACACACTCAAGGAGATTGCATTCGAGACCTCGGCGCCTGATCTTTCTCCCGCTGCCGAGATCGCGAGACCGGCTGCGGCGTTTGACAACAAGGGTAAGGTCTACCAGGCCTGGTTGGGATACTACAAGAACTACGTCAGGCAGCTCGGATGGGACCTCGAGAGGCTCGTGGCTGAGGGAAACCAGTTCGCGTTCGATGCGCTGGTTGCTGGTGAGGTGCCGGGCATCCCAAAGAGCACGGTGGGCAAGATGGGGCTTAAGGGTGTCAGAGGCGTGAACATCGTCGCGAACTTTGAGAAGCCGCCGAGAGGAGGTGGTGGAAGGGGTGGTGGTGAGGGACGTACCAGAGGTTCCGGTGGGCAGGGACAGGTTGGCGGTGGCCATGCGAATGCCAATGGTGGTGGACAGGCACCAGGAGGAGGTGGTCGTGGCGGCGGCCGCGGTGGCGGTGCTGGCCGAGGACGTGGAGGCGGTGGCAGAGGTGGTGGACGTGGTGAAAGGAGCTGAAGGGGGCGAGGCAATGCAATGACCTGTTAGATGGGTGTGGTTTCTTTTGTGTTTTTTCAACGGCAATCAATAGACGGCATGTTCAGGGATAGAGGATCTGGAGCACTGGATGGGAGGTGGAAGATACCCTTTCCTTGTTTTGTGACTTTCATTGTATAATTAGACTAGCAGATAGAAAAGTTTCATTTTGATATACCTGTACGGATGAAGGTCTACTGTAGCTCTATTTGAGCAAGCTGTACAGAGAAACTGTCTCTCAATTTTGTGACAGCTTCTCTGTACAGCTTGCTCTCACACAGTGTTGCGCCCTTTCCTCCCGATACAGTTCCATCTCGTAATATTCAGGGAATTTATGCCTCGGCTTCTTTTTCAAGGCGCTTTCTTGAGTACACTACAGGGCGCAAACCAACTCCCATCCAGCCAAAACGAGGGGATTCCGGTCCGGATGATCCGTCTTACCCGTCGTGAACTCGGCATCAATTCGGCCAGCAAAGTAAAAATAGACATAAACCATCATCCGATTCATACATCACCTTTGGAAAACATCAGCCTCCAATCAATTCAGCAAAAGCATAAACTATCAAAAACGATAAAAAGATAATTTCTTGCGTCGACCGGGACTCGAACCCGGACCGTGAGCAAACAGGGTTTGAAGTCCACGTTACCGCAGACCCCAGCTATTTCTAGACTGGGAAGCTCACATTCTACCCTTAAACTATCGACGCATTTGATTGTAATGAGGGCGCGAATTTGAAGTTATAGAGGGGGTAGAACTGTCAATCTTTCTGAATTATATTCCATCGCGTGTGAGACATTGATTTGGATGGGAGGGTTATGGTGATGGTAC
This sequence comes from Pseudogymnoascus sp. 03VT05, assembly GCA_001662645.1. Lineage (NCBI taxonomy): Eukaryota > Fungi > Ascomycota > Leotiomycetes > Thelebolales > Thelebolaceae > Pseudogymnoascus > Pseudogymnoascus sp. 03VT05. Next base: position 63,185 of record KV459357.1, on the reverse strand, counting down.
GCATGTTCTATTTATTACTGGCGATTGTGTCACGGAAAGTTACATATACTTAAACTGACTCGTACGCAGTGGATTTACTCTAATGTCACCTCTATACGAGTAAGGAATGACGAGTTTATTCCGTTGGTGTCTTTTCTTTGTGCTCTGGATATATTTCTTGCCAACAGAAAAAGTTACCAGTGGTCTGCTCTTCACCAGTGATCTAAAGGATCAAACCCTACTCCGGTGATTGGTAATCTAGGAATTGTCTACCAAGTCGCCTTACCGCTATTCGGAAGATGATGGGAAATGCGCGGGGCATGGCGTGAAGAGCTGTGTATTATGCAAGTAGGTAGGGTTCTTTCACGGCAGTTCCTTACTAACTGTTCATCAGACAACGAACGACCACATGCGGTTCTGTCGCGGCCTCCGCTCTCCATTCCATCCCGGGTATATTATATTATATATATCTCGACCCTCACCAGCCTATATGGCTAGACAACATCGTTCCATCGATGCCCTAGAAGACTCTTGGTACTTTCCATGTCCACCGTGGCCCCATGGAGGCTCCATCGAGACCCCGGCCTAAACACCCAAAGAGCGGATCTAGATCCGCTCTCTTGCCTCGCCTCGGTCCGACCATCGGTCTTCTTACCACCAACCCCAAACTCCGAATGAAAAAGAGGGGAGAGGAGGGAAGAAGAGGGAGGGGAACACTGCATACGGATATATGTGGATGACCCGTGTGGGTGATGGGGTGATGACCTGCCTTTAACCCCAGAGCTCCCCCTCCCCCCAACCCCCGACTCCCCGACCCCAAATCCCAAGCCACCACGAGGGAGGACGCACGCTACGGGAGTGCGGCACACAGGATCGGAAGCTCCCCACCCTCCAACTAGCATAGCGCTCCATAGCGCACGTCTGTACTCCACGCCCGCGAAAAAAATCGAGCTGCCGATTGGAGTAAATCCACCATTGGCGCCCTTCACGGGGACTCCATGTATGGGGAGGGGAGTCATGGCAGGCGATTGTGATCGGGGCCCCGTCAGAAACTGAGCGCGGCCCAGCTCGTCTGGGCTTCTGCAACGTTAGCTGACTTTAGAGCGAGATGGATGACCCCGTCCAGCCCAGCCTTAAAGGCGCCCAGTCCCGCCCCACGGCGACTATTCTTGGGCCGCGGTGATTTTATTCAGTTCTTTATTTTCTATAGTGACATTGCTTGTCCGTGCTGCTGCTGCTGCTTGTTGTTTAATGCTTTCCATGGGTTGAATGACTGCCATGACCACCTCTGTCCCTTCCACACAGGCCTCCATCATCCTCGATGAGAAGGACTTAGAAGCCTCTGCCGAGCGTAGAGACAGCATCCCGAGCCTCCATGGCAAGGATGACCTGCTACCGGCGCCCACGCGCGAGGCCATCCTCGCCGTGCCAGGTCTAACAGCTGATATTGAGGCTCCGGGGGTTTACATCGTCAGTTGGGATGGCCCAGACGACAAAGCCAACCCGCTCAACTTCTCAGTTTCTCGAAGATGGCTCACAGTAGCCAACGTCAGTCTCATTACATTCATCACGTAGGCCCTCCCCATGCCCTCAAAAAAACCCCATATCCATATCTAACACCCCCCTCCACAGCCCTCTAGCCTCCTCCATGTTCGCCCCCAGCGTCCCAACCCTCATGAAAGAATTCGGCGTCGAATCGCCCCTCCTCTCCGCCTTCGTCGTCTCCGTCTTCATCCTAGGCTTCGTCGTCGGGCCCGTTGTCTGCTCCCCTCTCTCAGAGCTCTACGGCCGCCTCCCCATCTACCACTGCTCCAACGTCCTCTTCTTCCTCTGCACGATCGCCTGCGCCGAGTCAAGGTCCTTGAACATGCTCATTGGCTTCCGCTTCCTCGCTGGATGTGCGGGAGCCGCTGCGTTGGCCATCGGGGGAGGCACAATCGCTGATGTGATCCCCGTCCACCACCGCGGGAAGGCTATGGTTCTCTTCTCCATGGGACCCGTCCTTGGCCCTGTAGTAGGGCCCGTAGGGGGCGGATTCGCAGTCCAGGCGCTGGGCTGGCGCTGGATCTTCTGGATCCTCACTATCCTCTCTGGCTGCATCACGGTGCTCACCTTTGCTGTTATGCGGGAGACGTTCGCGCCGACGCTGCTTGGGCGCAAGACTACGCGCATGCAGAAGGATTATCCAAAGTATAAATTCCGCTCGCAGTATCACACGGGTATGAAGGCTAGTGCCTATCTTCGACGCTCGCTGGTGAGGCCACTACGCATGCTTGTCAATCCGATAGTGCTCATTCTGTCGATATACCTCGCGGTTGGCTATGGGTACCTATACATCCTCTTCACGACATTCGCGATCGTCTTCAGGGACCAGTACGGTTTCTCCCCAGGGACTGTAGGATTGTCGTTTCTGGGCTGTGGTATTGGTTCCTTGTTGGGAGCAATCCTTTATTACTTCACGAGTGATAGAATCTTGGACCGGCTGTCCAAAGGAACGGGACCTCAGCCTGAGCATCGTGCCCCGCTTATGTGCTATGGGGCTATTTTAATGCCCATCGGACTATTCATGTACGGCTGGGCAGCTGAGAAGCAAGTACACTGGATTGTGCCGATAATTGGCACTGGAATCTTTGGCCATGCGCTGGTCATGGTATTTGTAAGTACACCGAAAATGCACGATATAAGTCCCTACTAATTATCACCCTAGCAATCCATATTGAACTATATTGTCGACACATTCGACATCTATTCGGCATCGGCTCTAGCCGCGAATATGGTTCTGAGGTCTCTTGGAGGGGCGTTTTTGCCGCTGGCTGGCGAGGATATGTATGCTACATTGGGACTTGGATGGGGCAACTCTCTTTTGGCATTTATTGCGGTTGCCCTCGTGCCAGTGCCATTTGCTATTTTCAAGTACGGCCATCGCATAAGGGCAATGGCAACAGTCAAAATCTAGAACAAAATTAAATAGAATAATATAGTCATTATAGGCTCCTAACTTCACTATGGGCTTCGTATTATGGGCCTGGAGTGCCTCGGCGTGGGTGGTACTTGCTGGCATGAATGAGTGTTAGCGATCTGAAAGTACATATTGGGAAAGGGAGACTTATCGAAAAAAAAAGTGAGCGATACCTTTATTAAAGGTACCGCTTTCAAGAGTCCATCCTGACTCATCACATCATCCCAAGGCCTCGAAAGGAAACATCACTAGCATCAAAACTAAACCCTTCCCCACAAGTGTGGACAGGCACTAAGCCTTGACTCCAACTCGAGATGGGTCCCACACAAGCGGTTTCGGGCCGTTCTTTAACTAGAGACGCACTGGAGGGCAAGGTCAGTCGTGTGAGCAAGAGGAGTGGACTCGCCACCGCAACTACACCAATTTCACCCCTGGCATGCACCCTGGCGAATATGCTCCCGTAGACCTCCTTCAAAATACTGTTTTCCCGGAAGAGGCGCACAACTCCGACAGGCAACCGGTCCACGGCAATTCGAAGCTCGGGTCCAGATCATCATCGCGCGGCGAACCAGCAAACTTCTCTCTGTTTGTAAGCAATGCCCTCAGAGATAAGTTTTTCGATTCCTCGCTTGTAATAAACAAGCGGGCACAGACGGACAAAAGACATCAACAAAAACCGTGAAGGCACGAACAGAAGCTTTGGGGGCAACTGGTTGGGCGGTGGCCAATTCCAAGAAGGAACTGACGTTGTGTTGGCGCCCTCCAGTCATCTCATGGACGGGGCCATGAGGAGAAGGTTGATGCAGCTGATCGTGACTATGATGCAAGCATCAACAACGCCTGTGGCTGTTGCCTTGGCAGAGGTTTCTTGGGCTTATTAATGTTCGTCAAGGTACGATGGGGTGGACACAGTGATTGACAAAGTAGTCAAAAGGGACATATGGAATGCTTCCCTGAACCGAATTCGCAATCTGCCATCCCTGAAGTCATTGCAGCAACGTCGAGATTGGGGCAATGCAGGAGCCAAACAAATACAGCCATTTCTTGGTGAAACGAAGTACCACCTTCTGCACCATCTCTGTATGGAGACCTGAAATCCTGCTAACTGGCAGAACGAAACCAGGCCATTCAAGGCTGGAAGCTCTCTGTTTGAAGCCATCGAAACCTCGCTCTGCCAGATTGTGACAATTCCCACGAGTTGGATCGAGGCAAGAATGAGAGCATAGCCAAGGAGATGGTGTAGAAGGCAGTATGTATGTAGGAAATGTATTTGAGCTCTACCGAGACTCTTCGGTTGAGGAATGCCAATAGAGTTGATAGGCAGAAGGTTGTCAATGACTATCATCGAAATCAGTCCAGTTGAAAGCACCCGAATACAACCTCCACATGGAGAGTTGCATATATGTAACCAACACGTATATCCCACCGTACCAATGACTTGAGCACCAAAGAAACAGTCGGGACTTGATCAGAGTATAACGCCCAGCAGATGAGCCTGACGAGCTCCCTCGCGGAGGGTATTACCAGAATGGCTCATAGAAACATCTCTTTTGTGTCCGAAGACTCTAGGCTCCCCAGCTTGGGTTTCGGCCCCTTGATCTTCCATTGCGCCACTTTTCAGCTTAACAAGTTTCGTACCAAGAGACGTAGTAAACAAGCCGAGCAACATATCTGGCAAAGCTTGGAAAAACCAACGATTACTTAGGGTTAAGTTCCAATACCCATTCCCAACTCCAATCCATGTTGCCCGCCCGCCGGGGGGGCTGCAACCAGACGCGGAACCGATCGCGGCATGCTCATAGTGAGACTCGCGTGGAGCTCGAGGATGCGACGCCGCGAGAGGTTGCTGGACTGGAGAAGAGGCCAGAGGCATTCCTTTCGGAAAATGGGTACCGGATGACTGTGGAGAAGGCGCGTTGCTATTTTGTGACCTCTTCATACAGAAGTTGAGAGAAGTTGCCAGTCCTGTGCGATGATGATGGTCTGGGCCGCGAACAACGAGCTGCCAATGGATTGGGTCCTGTAGTTGAGAAGTTGAGTCCTCTGCCGGTCGAGTATTCCTGGTGAGAATCTAAAGGGAGCATATTGGCCATGGCGACATGTCGGGCGCATTGAAATTGGCGATGAGTTGCAAATGGGTTGAAGAAGGAAGGAGGTAACCAGCCAGGGAATATATAAGAGACGCGAGTAAACACGCGTGATCGCGTGATGTACAAATGTGGTTTGACCCGACTTATCGGAGTGGTTATCAGAGATTAGGTAAGCAATGGATATAGATTTTGGGGACGACAACATAGGAGTTAGTGTCAACGTCAACATAGAAGCAAGATCAGATATAAACTTGGGAAGGAGTTTATTATTTTCTTTGATATATGGAGATGTACGTATGGAGCTACTAGGGGTCTGTTGAGGCTCGAGATGCACCGCAGCACTTAGTAGGAGGCAGAGGAGGCATATGCTGTAGGGGGCTCATTTCGTAGAGAATAGGATTAAAGATAAGTGAATTTTTAGCTGCTGTCTCTCTCTCAAGTTATGCTTCCCAGGCAGGCCAATATCAGATCTCGCCATGTGAGATTCTGTGATTGCTATGCCCTCTTTCTGGGCTCTATATTACATGATCCGTACGGCCTGCAGGTTGAAACGTGGAATTTTTATCATGAGGATCATATGGCGTATCTTCCGGCGCGTGTATCTTTTAGCTTTTAATATATGTTATTTAAATGTTTTGTGTGCAGGAAGTACTGTGCAGTATTTAAATTGTTTTAAATTGTTGGCGGGAGTTGCACCTTCTTTGCCGCTTCTATGCTCCCTCTGCCTCTGCCTCTGCCTTTGTTGTCGCATACAGCCCCCTTCTTGCCCTCCGTCGCGCTTTCCCCCACAACAACCTTCTTAATTCGCACCTTTCTGCACAACAACAAACTATCTTCGTCGCATCTCCTTGCTTTCTCTTCTTCCTTAATTCACCCCTTCACCACCAAGATCGCCTTCTCCCAAAATTTAAACTTGTTGATACCCTTTCATTCAAACCTGCTGGATGCTCAAGATCGAAACCCCTATCAATGTCAGCCACTGAATCCAGTCGCTCCAGCGGCCAGAGTTCAAAAGAGCTGCGCTACTCGAGGGAAAATTTGCTCTTCTTGCGAGACCAATTACATGTAATCATTTGCGACGTCACAAAGATGAATAATACCAGTGCTGGTAAGTGTTCATGCCCGTCCATTACCTACCTACTTGCCGTCCACAAATTCACTAACACGTCCTTTCCCCAGATTTGCTACGATTGCCATCACAAATAATGTCTGATCCTGGCCTCAAGTCATGCCCTACAAGGATTTTGCGACGTGTCCCAAACTTCAAAAACAGAGACGATGCTGGTGGCTCTGAGAACAGTCGCCTTCATAGACACAAGATCTCTTTAGAGTCTGACGAGGAAGAGATTGTGTACCGTGGCCATCCAATCCGCCACTCCCTCAAAGAAACTCAATGGCAGTTCAAGCGTCGTGATGAATCTGACAGATCGAGCCAGCCTCTGTCCGCACCATCCGGATACCATGCGCAGAAGGCCGAAAACTTCCAGAAGTTCTACCGTGCCGTTGTTTCGCCAACGCACGTTCGAGTGACGGCTGGCGGCAGAATCGTTCCAAATATCCGAGCCCCTCCACAGCCGATATTCGTCTGGAACCGCGACAAATTCTTCTTTGAGGCAAAGCACGACAAGAAGACTGCTACAGGAACCGGAGATGCAAACTGGCAAGAAGGCGCAGCATTGAGACCTTCCGACCCGAACCAGTTGCCTATCAATAACCCAACCACCAATGCGAACATTTCTACTGCTCCACCCTCTCACTCTTTAGAGAAACCATCAAACACCGGCACGCTACAGCCGTCGACAATTACTGAGCCGCAGGTTCCAGCACCTGCCCCAACTCATCCAAATGTCTCGGACCAAAACAACTCGGCTGGCCCTCATCCCATCAAGCTGTCTCCGCCAGGCCAGTTCGATATGACAAAGCCGTTCATGGTTAATGGGCAGATGGTTTACCCTCTCCCATCAGACTTTCAAATCCCCCACGGCGTTCCCGTGATCCCATTCAACATGCTTGGGAATACGAGTCCTCTGCAGAATCTACAGCCTTCCCAGTACCCTCAAATGCCGCTTCATCGCGGCTTATTCAACCCCACAGAACCTTCTTTGGGCCAGGCACAACAAATTCCCTATAACAATCCACTCGTTGGTTTTGGAGGCATTGCACCGCCCATTCCTCATTTGAAGGCCGGTGATCGCAGCAATAATAGGCCAGTGACCATGCCGCCTCTGCCCGGTCTTGACCACCTCCCATATAATCAGCCAGGGTACGTGAAGCAAAAGATAAAGTCACTCCAAGATGAGATCAAGAAGTTCGATCATCAGTTGGATCACAATAAACACCAAATCGACGAAATCCATGTCAAGAAGCAACGTTTCTATGTTGAGAGCCAGATCCAAACTCTTGAAGCAAGCTTGGCCCTACTGCCTTCGGAGGATTTCAATCACTCCTTTCCAGGAGCTCACCCTCGGCCTCTGGCACCACTCATCCCAAGCTGGGTCGCTGCTCCAGTTTACCACTCGAGAAGTTTCGATGGAGTATATGATCAAGAGCCTGTCCACCAACCTGCGACATCGAGGGTGATAAATCGATCCGAGCCATTTCATCATCCCAATCATGTGCCAGCTTCCAAAGCTTCGGTCACGAAATCTGCTCAGCCGAGCCGAACGCGCTTGAGCCTCTCTGCGGCAAAGGCAGCCCCTTTCAAACCTAGGTCTCAGCAATATTCGCAGGCTCCTGTTGTGCAACCATCTGTTGTTCAGCAACCAGCGAAAGATGTGGGCGAAAACAACAGTATTATACTGCACGAAACCATTGGTACCCCAGCAGAACATGGCCAAGATATAGAAAGCCGCCTGAAAGGCACGGGTAATGCATGGGCTGGGCCAAAGGGTGGGGACAGCCATCCTATATCGTCAAACACCACATTAGTTGAAAAGGCACCTACCCCGGAAGCCCTCCAAACCCAGAGCTACGAAGGACGCCATTTGATGCCAGTAGGACAACCCCAGGGCAATGGGTCTACCCCAGAGCTTGCCGATACTCGTACTTTGGCGTCAGCTTCTCATCATACCCCGGGCATGCCGTATTTGATGGGATTTCCTCCGCCTGGAGTACCATGGAAAGAGGCTCGATCCCACGAACTCATGTATACGAGACCTCTCACTCCCGAAGAAGCTCGTGCTCGACACTTGTACTGGGGCAATGCTAGCAAGGAATCCCTCAAGGGCCTACCAAAATTTGACGGCCAAGACTTTTATCCGCCATCCCCACAGAAGGGATCTGCTCTTCCAGTCGGCCAAGGTCGCTACAGCGAGGCATCAACGATCATTCGGAAATCAAAGGATAGCAGTGCCACGTCCAAGGAACAGGGATTAGGCGAGGAATCACAAGCTCTAGTTCTTCGAACAGAGGCAGTCGTGGGCGGTAGAACTTCGCCAGACAAGAATGTTGCCCTGCACGACGACAATGATGATGTGGTATCTGTGGACTCATGGGGTGCTTCTAAGAGCGTGTTCTCTCCCCCACAGCATGCCTCGAAAGTGGCGGCGAAATTCAACAAGCCCTATAGCGCAACTACGTCGGCGTTTCTACTCGGGATGCTGAAGAATAGCCCAGCTGTTTCTTCACCACTTTCTGGGTTGTCATCGACTCATGCCGTAGGATGTCTTCCGAACTATGGCGGGACTGCAATTCCCTCTCTGGCTCCAGGACCAAGACCAAGCTCATCATTCACATTTGATGCCCCCACCGCCAAGGCTGTACGATCTGCTTCTGGTCTTTCGGTTCGACATGAAAATCGGCCGCCATCCAGGGCCGGGTCCGCATCAGTGGGCGGGTATACTGCCGCCGAATTTCTGGCCAAAGTTAACCGTCAAAACGAGGAACGCCAGGGCAACGCTGAGCCAGATTGGAAAACTGCAGCTAATGGAGTTGGGTCTGTTGCCAATTCGAGCTGGTAATTCTAATGTAACTATGGAACTGCCTGATCAGAATTTCAGGATTTCTGTGTCATCAGTTGCCTTTTGAGTTGTTGGGGAAGGAAGTTATATGTTTCCATACATAAATATCCAAGGTTCTTGTCTTCCTGATTTTCTTTGAGGGGTGTTTGTATCGGTCATTGCGGTTCACAACTCATACGACATTCCACCAGCATGAATACGCCTTCGCTACAATTCTACTTGGGACATTGTGACGTGGCTTTGAATAGCATTCCTACGGTAGATGTTTCTCTTTTATCGAGGGCGTTCTGTTCAGGATTTACTGGCATAACATACATTACTTGTGGTACGAAGGAGAGAGTCCAGCGGTTGGGTTTCTGTATTTTCTTTTCACGCTTAATATTTGCTTTTACTTTGTGGTGTACTGGAGTTATTGGGGAGTAAGAATATATATATATGGTGTGGTAGTGAAAGGGCGAGGGGTTATTCTGAACAGTGGTATAGTGGAGGAAGAAGTTAATGTGCGCTTTTCGGCATGATAATAAGGGGGTGTATGGGGGGATTATAATTGTCGGATTGAAGAGGTCAGCATTCATTGTGTAAGAGTAGCACAGAAATAAAAAATAATTTTCCAATTTGGGGCTCATGGGTGTGTGGTGGGTTTGGGTTGATTGATGTTTGGCAGCAGTTATGTGTATTATGTTGCGCCTGAAAAGTATTGCCTTTCTAAGCTTCTATGGCCCATATGTCTGTCATATATACACCGTACTGTATGTCCGAGTTAGCCACCAAAATGATGCCTATCCAATGTTCAGTCATCCTCCTTGCTAATTCCATGTTCAGCCACTCTCCTCGCCATTCCCATCTCCAGTGCGAAGTGAAGAGCCACATGGATGATAAGACCTACGCAAGCAAATGTTCTACCCAAAAATTCAAAATTGCGCCATTATCTGACGTAGACCGAGCAGCTACTTTAGATACCCCCATAAATCTCGGTCTGTGTGTGTTTGTGTGTGTGTGGTTTATAGTCCCGCAGACTGCCTGTCTCTGTATCCCCTCTTTCTCCGCTCTAGCAAGCATATATATGTAACCTTTCCCTCTCTCTCTCTCTATAACCCCCCTTTTCTCCACAGCATTTCTACGCCCTCTCTCCCCTCAACTCCTCCTCAACCTGCTTCACCACAATCTCCCTCACACCCTCCCAGCCCGCACCAGCAGGTACATCCGTAACTCTCCTCTCCTTCTCCTGGAGACCGACAAACTCCTCCGGCAGCACGCTGGAGAAATCGAACTCTTTGCCCTTGAGAGCGACCTCTACTGCTCCCGCGAACTTGGCCGGATGCGCAGTGGCGAGGGAGATATGCGGTACACCCTCCGCGCGGGACATGCTGCGCAGCGACGCTGCGATGCCGACTGCAGAATGCGGGTCAAGGACGTATTTCGCGCTGTCGAAGAAATCGGCGATGGTGGAGGTGGTCTGGGAATCAGTCACGCGCTCGCTGTCGAAGTCGCGCTGTGCGAACTTGAGGATATCGGCGTTGACGGAAAAGCCGCCTTGGGCCTTGAGCTGTGTGTGCCACGCCGCGACTTCCTGACCAGCCTGTTGCTTCGTCCATTCATCGTCCATACCGGCGCCGGAGGCGTACTCGTACGCGAGGAACCAGAGGAGGCGCTCGAAGTTGGAGGAGACGAGGATATCCATTGCTGGGCTCAGGGTCTCGCGAACACCATCGGTATGCGCCTTTGCGCCGTCAACAGCGAGTCCCTCAGCCGCGGAGGGGGAGTGAGAAGGGTTCTTCTCGTAGGTTCCAGTGCGCCAGAAGCGGTCGAGGATGTCATTCTCGTTAGTTGCGCACACGAGCTTATCAACGGGGAGACCCATGCGCTTGGCGAAGTAGCCAGCGAGGATATCGCCAAAGTTGCCCGTGGGGACCACGAAGCGCGGCTTTGCCGAGGCGGGGAGGCGTTTCTGCAGCGCGAAGTAGGAGGCGAAGTAGTAGGTTGTTTGGGCGAGGATGCGTGCCCAGTTAATGGAGTTGACGGCGCCGAGCTTTTGGCTGGCGTTGGTGATGGGGTCGGCGAAGAGGGCTTTGACGGTGTCCTGGGGGTTGGGTTAGTGGGGTTCAGCGGGGTAACGGTGGGTGTGAGACATACTTGACAATCGTCAAAGGTGCCTTCGACGGCAAGGTTGTGGACGTTGGCATCCAGGACGGTGGTCATCTGGGCCTCCTGGACTGGGCTGACGCGCCCCTTGGGGTGCAGGATGAAGACGGAGACATCCTTCTTTCCGCGCAAACCGTAGATGGCAGCGGATCCGGTGTCGCCACTTGTCGCACCAACGACAGTGAGATGATGCCTGTCCTTTCCGGTCTTGCCCTCATTGCGCCTCACGAGGAAGTACTCAAAGAGGTTTCCGAGTAATTGTAGCGCAACATCCTTAAACGCCCATGTCGGGCCGTGGAATAATTCCAGCAGGTACAGGTTCTTCTCCTGGTCGAGCGGGACGAGCGGGGTGGTCTCCGGGGCGCGGAAGGTGGAGTAACTGCGATCGATGATCTCCTTCAGGTCGGTGGAGGGGATCTCAGAGGGCGAGATGTAGAGCGAGAGGATGGCGTGGGCGAGGTCGGCGAAGGAGAGGTCGCTCCAGGCGGACTCCCAGTCGGCGGGTAAAGAGGGGATCTCCTCTGGAATGAAGAGGCCACCGTCGGATGCGAGGCCCTTGAGGACGACATCTTCAAAGGAGAGCTGTAGAGAGAGTCATCAGCCACTTGTTAATCAATTTATCAGAGCCGTTAATTGGTGGCGTACGCTGTATTCCCCGCCTCGAGTGCTTAGGTAGCGCTGCGAGGGGGTGTGGCTGGCGATATTTGCTTTTTCTTGTGAAGCCGCGTTCGCATTGGCGGCAGTGGCCAGCTTGGACTGGACATCGCCTGTGAAATGGACAGCGCTGGGAGCCATAGTTTTGTTGAAGAATGGGGAGATCTCAAGATAAGATGAGGATCTGGAGATGTTCAGAATATGGGGAAGGGGACCGAAAGGGTGTGATGCGGTATTTAATAGTCTATATGAGTCAAAAATCAAAATAAATACATTGGAATTAAATTCATTAATTGGTCAATTGGAGACTAAATTGAATTTCCGTTCACCGTATGGTTCCGGCGTACCCCGCCACGGGGGGCGGGACAGATAGCGATAAGCCAAGTTTTGCCAGATTTGTGCCAGATTGGACCAGTTCGCCACCGTATTTTCTGCCAAGAACGACCAATTTTGAGCATCGCTGGCCCGATTTCGGTGGCAATGAATAAAGTGACAAGGCGCTAAACTGGATTAAGGATAGTGTCAAGGGGTGTGGTCTGGCTGAGTACTGTAACTCTCATCCCCATCTCATCCTCATCTCCAGCTTCATATTATCCAAATGTAGGTCTTCCTCAGCCCATGTACTCATGCTGTGCTATACTATACTCTACCTACGTATGTGCAGTATGACTGTATATGCGCTGTGCTGCACTTGTCCTGACTATCTTCTCTTTCATCCTTCACTTTCCTTGCATCTACATCTTTGTCTGTGATCACCCATGGTGCATTCTCCTGCACAGCCTCATCTTCCCAGTTACTCAGCCTTGCAACAATGACATTCACAGCATACGCGCGTGTGCGCACTCGGCCAACGACGAGAACACGCTGCTGAATCCTCTCCAGTGCTGGTAAGTTACTCGTTGCACTTCTGATGCAGCTGCTCAGATATCCTCGAGTACACTCCACCCAAGACTAACCATACCACGTGCAGAGGCTTACACGGCATAACAATCCCCAACAAAACTCGGTGCTCAAAGCTCTTGTCTGTGTCTATGCTCATGCACGTCTTGCCCCCCATTTCCTCACCGAGTTTTCCACCCCCCAGCCAATCGCTGCGCCTGCATAATCCCAATCCTGAGCAACTCACAGATGCAAGCGCGCCCAATCAATAACGCCCTGCGAGGAGCCGCGCCCGGCAGCTGAACTGTAGCCTAGCCTTGCGCTCAGCTCTCAGCCACAGTTCCACATGTTGAAAAAGTCTTAAAAGACGAGCGTATGACGCTCATGAGACCGACATCGTGTTTATGCTCTGTAACTACGCGCAATGGGCTCCTTTCGCAGCTCCGCACCAGATTTGAATCCCAAGGACGGCTTCCTCACCGACTTCATGGCCGGCGGGAAGCAGCATCGGAGGAAGAGCGGGACCATACAGCGATGTGCCTTTGGAGAAGGCTGCCGGAAGCTGGTCACCTCGAAGAACATGGGGACCGTGCCGTTGCCACGGCCCTCGGACTTCTGTGATATCCGTATGTCGCCTTTGTAATGAAACCTCCAGATATGCATGTACATATTTATTCGCCAGTGCCACGCTGACGTTCATTCTGCTCCAAGATACCTGTATCGGCTTCCAAGGCGAAGCTCCATGCTTCAACAAAGTGATAAAAAGCGGAGTGACAAGATGTGTAGTCCGTGAGTGCCACGACTCCTCAGGCACAATGTTCGATTGATTGGAGAAGCCAACCCAGGCTGTTCTTTACAATCCATGGCTCCTAACCGCCCCAACTTCATAAATACTCACCCAGCCTAGACTACCAATGCACTGTTACTGGTTGCTCTGAGCAACGAGTGGGATCTCCAAATGGCGGATGGTGGGACTGCTGTGCGCATCGTGAGTAAACGCAATTTGAGAGCCTAGAGTGAGAGCATGATAATAACCAATCCCCAGATCAATGCGATGCAGACGGATGCTATGCTCCCAGAAAATACAACGTCCTGAAGGGAAGGCATTTTATATACTGCCCGAAGCGTAAGCTCCAATCGACATCATCTACAGCCAGTAGTCTCACATTCTACAGACAAATGCCTGAGAGAAACATGCGAACGAAGTCACCCATCATGGCAATTCCACTGCACCACACGTATGTACATGCTTCTACTTTAGCACACTGATACTAACAACAACCAGACACGTGCACCAAATCAGGCTGCAATGTTATCGTAGACGGCGAGGAGAAGCTATGCGCTCGCCGTGAGTGAACCCACCAAATGCAAAGATAAAGCCAAGTCTCACATATGAACAGACATGAAATGCGCGCACAGTAGCTGCCCAAGCAACCGAATCCGAAAAGACGGAGAATACCAGCCGTTCTGCTCACGTCGTATGTCTCTCATCCTCCGACCCCCCTGAATGGCCACGGAATCCTAACCACCCTCACAGACACGACATGCACGAGCTCTCAATGCACGAGAGACAAAAAACCAGGCTCTGAGTTTTGCAGCTTGCGTGAGTATTCCCATTCCCAGTCACGGTATTGACTCTAACATACATAGACACCTGCCCGATGGGCGACTGCACCAAACGCTGTATCGGTGACCACTTCTACTGCAGCGACCGTGAGGCCCCCCTCTCGCACCACCTACCCAAACCCGCCATCTGACACTCCCAGATATCTGTGAACTCGACGTGTGCCGTAACCCGCGAACATTATACTTGGAAAGAGACAACGTCGTGCTCACCCGCTACTGTCCCATCCGTAAAATTCCCAACAGTCCCATACTGAAACTGCAGTGGGAATAGGAACTGATATCTCTTAGATGAATGCCGGAAACTGAATTGTCACCTCAGTGCCCGTAATCAAACTTATGGCTACTGCCGCGCACGTATGTAACCCCCGTCTGATCACACCATGATTTCTATTAACAAGCCCCAGATAACTGCGATGTCTCAAGCTGCAATAACCTCAAAATGATCGATCCAGACAGCTACCCACCCCTTACCATGTGCCGAAAACGTAAGCAACCCCCTTTCCCATGGAACCCCCAAACTAACACCTCTCCCAGACTACGACGAATCCCTCGACCCCCCACCACCCCCCCGCTCCCCGCGCACCGCTGCCCCCCCAGCGCCCCCACCAGACGCCATAACCCTCAAATCCCTCTCCTCCCAACTCTCCAAGCTCCAACGCACAGCCGACAACATCGAAGGGAACTCATACTACGACAACGGCGGCGCTGGAGTCGGCGGCGGCGGAGGTGGGGCAGGAGGAGCGGCGGCTGCGAGGGCGGCGGAGGAGGCGGCGGAGGCGAGGAGGAGGTTGGAGGAGGTGTTGAGGGAGCAGAGGGGGGTGATGCATAGTTTGAGGCAGCAGGGGGCGAAGGTTAATGCTATTTGGGAGGAGTTGGTGGGGAGGAGGAGGGGGTTTGGGGGGCAGGTATAGGGGCGGGGGTTTGGGGGGAGTGTGGGACTGATATAAGGGATGAGTAAGGAGGGGAGAGATTTTTGGGGAGAGATAGTTGAGGGTGAGATATTGAGGGTGAGATATCGGGGGCTTGTTAGCTTGAACGACCGTGGGAGGCATGTATTCATGATTAAGTACCTACTCACTCGACTCGAAGAAAGGGAAGGAACGACCAGTAAACAGGTAGACTACCAATGGAGGAAAGAACGGCCGGTGTGAAGGAGCAGAGAGGAACTAGCTCATATACAGCGAATGGGGAAAGAACGATCGTCTAGCTGGATTTTTAGTATTCTACGTTCCTGCCTTGTGTAGTAGGCTAAGAGGTAAACGGTGCGGGACAGTGAGGTGGGTGAGTACGTGGTTGTATATTTCGAAGTCAGCAAATATGCAACAGTTGTGCAGTCCAGTCCAATATTCAGCAATCACATATGTGCTCCAGTTTAAAATCAAGTGTGGAAATCGTATTCATTGCCATCAGTGATGCTACAGCCATATCCGACCATAGTCCATCGCAAACCACGCATTCCGACTCCCAACCCCGACCCGAAAGCCCCCAAAAAGCATTTACTTGAGGGGAATGAAACGGGAAGAGTGGGTGGCACCAATACCAGGGCGACCGTGCTTGACTGGGTGGCTGTTTCGCTGGTTAGTCACGATCCCGAATGCAAAACAAAAAGGCGCAAGGTAAACTTACTAAGAGATAGAGAACTCGGCGAGGTAGTGACCGACCATCTCCGGCTTGATCTCGACCTGGTTGAACTCCTTTCCGGAGTAGATACCGATGACCGAGCCGATCATCTCTGGGACGACAATCATGTTACGCAGGTGCGTCTTGACGAGGTCTGGCTTCTCGTTGGGCTTGGCCTCCTGCTTAGCCTTACGGAGCTTCTTGATCAGACCCATAGGCTTGCGCTTGAGTCCGCGGTTGAAGCGGCGACGCGCGCGCGCGTGAACGATGTCGCGCAGCTGGTCGGAAGAGAGGTCGAGCAGTCTGAACGAGGGTTAGCTGGGGGCTCCCCTTTGTGTTCTGGACGTGCCGTGTGACATGTGTGTGGTATGGGTATAATGGGGATGTGGAGAGTTCGGGTTTTATGGGTGTGGGAGGTCGTACTGCTCGAGGTCTACGCCACGGTAGGAGAACTTGCGGAACGCTCTCTTCTTCTTGATCTCGGCAGCCTCAGCTGCGTTCTGTGCGCGAAGATATGTCAGCTTGGGGTTCCCTTTTGGAATGATTGCGCTCAATTGAGAGGCATTGGATTGGGTAGGCGGGCACTCACGTATTCGTCGTCAGCCATGATTGCGGTATATCGTCGAGAGTTGTCGGCGATTGTGGTTGATGAGGAGGTCGTCGAGATGGGGCTCACATCTTTTCGATATTCCGTGAGGCGGGCGGGCGCTAAGCGGGCACGGGCGGAGTTTGGTTAGGGCAAGACCCCAGCGGAGCGGAATGTCTTGGCGCGAGTTTTGGTTGAGCCTCAATCTGGACAATATGGGCGTCATACAGAATGGTTCAGTGGGGAATCTCTTTCATATTGATATTTTAGATCTATAGATGGGTTTCTGGTGAGATTAATTATCAAATTTGGTGGGGTAATAATGCATTCGCCGTTCTTCAGTCATTTCAAATGTCACACACATAGGCATCAGCAACAAACGCAGTATTTAGCAACGGCTCTGTTATGGAGGAAGCACGTCTCATTGTATTGATGGATATCGAGTAAACAGAAGTTATCGAGTGACATGAAAATCAATCTCCAGGCCCTTGTTCCAAGTATATTCCCAGCTCAAGAGGAGATCGCACAGCTTGCCCCATAACCCCAGCGCTACACTCTTCCCATTACGGCAAGGCAGTGATATTGTGCGCTTAATCGAAGAGACCGAAGCCCATATCCTCATCGGACTCCTCCTTCTCCTCCTCCTTCTCCTCAACGGGGGCGGCCTCAGCAGCACCGCCAGCGGCGGCGCCACCAGCGGCGGCAGCACCACCGCCACCAGATGGGACGGAGGCGAGCTTGGCAGCACCCTCAGAGATCAGCTAAAAAGTAAGTTAGCAAATATATGTGGCAAGTAGGTCTCAGTGATAGCGTACGGTGTTGATGTCCTTGCCCTTGAGCTCGGAGATGAGGGCGTCGAGACGCTCAGAGTCGGCCTCAATTCCAACGGAAGAGAGGACGGCGGAGACGTCAGCGGCGGAAGGGGACTCGTTGCCACCGAGGGCGAGGAGGAGGTATGCTGCGAGGTGCTTCATTTTGTCTGATGTCTGGAAGATGAAGTCGTCAGCGAAACGTTTGAGAAAGCAGATGTGTGCGATTTCACACCAGGAAGAATTCTCTGGTGATTCAGGTCGTTGGATGTGAGTTGGATGCGAGTAAACTTACACTTGATGTCGAAAACAAGAGATTCAATCAATTTAACCGCAGGTTGGGCGGAGACTGAAACGTCGAGTTGGTTGATCTTTAAAAAATATCAGAAAGTTCGCGATCGCATTAGCATCTGTGTGAGTTGGCTCTAGCGCCGAGGCGGACCTTAGCGAGAATCGCGATTATTAGGGCTGCTATTCCTAATTAGGCAATAACCGACGTTCGCTCGGCGGGCTGTTGGATGTCTTACAAGAGAGGCGTGCTACTGGTCATACTCGAGGATTAAGTGAACACATCGCCATCAACCCTTATATGCCCCTCAAGAACATATATATGAAGTGCGATCTCTAGAGAAAGGCTTCTTCGATCTACTGCTCTATGCGCTGAGGTTGCTCGCCTCAAAACGTGCCTGATGCACCTGCAAAGAACAAAGCCAGTGACCGATTAGGTTTGACAAGCACTCTCAACTTCCCCGAAGTCGACAGTCAAGATGCCGGTATGTCATACCCCCCTAACTTCAGAACGTTCTCACAACTACTCCCTCGATGGCAACTGACGTTGTGCAGATCGGAGATCTCCTCGCGCAAATAAGTGGCGACCAGCCAAAGCCATCGACCACCTCTGCGTTTGTCGCGCCGCTAAAGCGCAAAGCCGACGGCGACCTGCAACGCCACAGCGATAAATCCTCCCGAAATGAGTATCCCGCAACCGCCTCACCAAGAGTCGCTACGCCAGTGCAAAGGGCTTCGGGAACGCCATCGTCGATGTCCAGGCCCGTTCGCCCCCTCCCAGGTCGCTCATCGGCCTCCACAACTCCTGTCACGAAGTCGACAAGTGCCCCACCTAGCTCAGCGCCCTCTCAAATCAGCACAGCCAAAGTTCCAAAAAAGGGCTCCTTCGCCGAGATCATGGCTCGCGCAAAGGCGGCGCAAACGAATATGACTCAGGTTGGCAAGATCCAGCACAAGCGCATCGAGAAGGGTCCAACCAAACGGGAGCGCGAGGAGATGAAGTCGACCAGCAAAGGCGCAACCGGCAAAGCAAAAAGGAAAGGCCCAACGCCACCACTTCGCGACGGCCGCAATGGTGCGAGAGAAAATGGAAGGGGCTCCAGGACAACTTCGGCCGAAGCAGAGAAGAGGCCAAAGAAGGCGGCTGCTGCTACCACAGGGTACACGGGTACAGCTCGGCCAAACCCAGCAGCAGCCAAGAAGCCACAGCCATCTTATGGAAGTTCTGGCAGAGATCGAGATCGCCCAAGCCCAGGCCCTTCGCGGCCTCGATATACATACGCCGCCAGCGAGGACGAGGAGGATTACGAATCCGACGTTTCGTCTGACATGGAAGCGGCCGCGTATGAAGTCGACGAAGAGGAGGAGAGGGCTGCCAGATATGCTCGCAAGGAGGATGCCTTAGCTCTGGCTGAGGAGAACAGGCTGAAGATGGAGAAGGAGGAGAAGCGGAAGAAATTGGCTGCCATGGCGAGAAATAGACGCTGATTGCATTACCTCACTCATAGCGAGCATAGTTGGAGTTTGCAGTTATTATTCCTTTGCGGTACATTGCTGGGTCTCGATTAGCGGTTGGCGCGTGGATGGGCGAGACGTTTGATTTTGGCGTATTGTAGACATTGTCATCACTGGCGCGTTATTCAAAGAGTGGCAACTTTCTATTGCATGGTGTGTTATGAATTTAAGAACTTATTAATTATTTGCTATGCTTTTCTGCCATTCGGACTGACTGTGAATGAAGTTTCATGCATGCTGTCACCCAGAGGCTCTGAACATGCTACAAAGACCATCACCGTTTTGGGTGTTTATAGCAACCGTGGTCAAAACACAGGATTGTGGTCTCTTAAAATTACTTTAGTTACAGCTATGGACTCGAAAAGAGATATGTTTCTGGTTTTAAAATAGCCAGTATCGATTTCTATTCATACTCTAAACGGCAACAGTAAGCTCAACAGTAGAACCTCAAAATAAACTTTGATATGCACCTTGGTTCTGTTCAACTCTGTGAGAACAATGTGAATTGAACATACCAGATCACAGCAGCTTGTGTGCTGTGACGATGAACGGCGAACTTGCCACGATCGAGACTCGCAACAAAGGAATAGAATATGCGGCCTACGTACCTGTGCAAGATTGGTAGGAGTAGATACAAAATATAAACAAGATCACAATAAACATTCACAAGGCAATTACAAAAGATATGCATTCATGATGACATTTTCATTGATTCATTTCCTTTATCTCGGGCGCCTATTCAGTTCCTTATTCAGATGCTCACAAACGGCTGAAGGCCAGGAGCTTGAAAGCCTGTGCATTACATAACAGCACAGACGCTCTCATCATCATCATCCTCCTCCTCTGCATCATCCTCAGGAAAATCATTCTTGGGGACCTTGCAGACCTTGCAGAAGCAACTGTAGCCAAACAGCTTTGTGCACTTGGCAACCTTGTCACCATGACGAATAGGACCACAGTGCATGTCATTGTGGTAGCTGATGGTAAGCTCCTCGTCTCTCTTCACGTCCTTCGTGGTGATCAGGAACAACTTGAATGGAGGTGCCTCGTTGATATCCACGATGCAGTTGGGGTCCGCCGAGTGGTTGAGACGCGAGGCATCCTGGTAGATTCCGTAGAGGGGCTCACGGACGCCAATGCACTCAGCATCATCACTGATCTTGAAACGGTTGGTGACATACTGTCTCAAGATAACATTCTTTAAATTGGACTGCGGGTCTTCGACGCCGACGTAATGGAGATGCTTTGGGAGCTTGAACGACTTGTTGGCAATCATCTTCTTGATGTTGAGGCGGCTGTTGCGTGTGAACAAACGAGTGGAAAAGTCCTGGGCTCCTCTCATTCTGGTAAAGGCTTCATTTTCTGGCTCTGGAAGCATCAAGGCTCGGGCAATGACCTGGTTGAATCCCTCCATGTCGTTGGCACTCGTGTAGAAAATCGGAGTCTCAGCAATGATGACAGAGTTGGCTGGCAGATCCATGGCAGCAACAACCTTGTATTGGTTGTTCTCCATCAGCTTGATTCTGTAGCGGATACGATAGCGCTGATCGACCCTAATGTTGACTGTAAAGTAGTTAGCACATCAGTTGCAAGAAGAAGTATGAAATACATACAAGGGAGGAGGTCCACAAGCGCGGTAAGGTCTACGTCACGCGGGTCCATAACATCTCCAAGAGTCGGGTCAGGACGGGGAATCGCCTTGGGCTTCTCTTTGCCCTTGGCCTCCTTTTCAAGCCTAGCCATCTCACGAAGCTGGTCATGATAATCGCTTGGCACACGTGGCAAATTCTAAACATCAGGGGTTAATTTATGCATAGTGAACATCCTTT
Source organism: Pseudogymnoascus sp. 03VT05 (assembly GCA_001662645.1). Taxonomy (NCBI): domain Eukaryota; kingdom Fungi; phylum Ascomycota; class Leotiomycetes; order Thelebolales; family Thelebolaceae; genus Pseudogymnoascus; species Pseudogymnoascus sp. 03VT05. The sequence continues at coordinate 42,250 of KV459357.1, read as the reverse complement.
GGGTGACCTACGGCGACTTCCTGGTTAATGCGGCGAATGGGGCTGGCCTCAATGGTGCTGGGGCGATGAAGGCCCAGCTTTTCAGTGAACTTCACACCCATGATCAACCAAGAGGTTATTCAAAGAAGGTGTGTGAGCTACTCATCAGGGTTAATAAGGGGCCAATATGCTAGCCTCGATCTTACTCACCTTGTGCTTCAAGAACAGTGGTAGACTTGTGATATGGAAGGGTGATAGCTTGATGCTATCAAGGGGCACCAGCAATGGTGCTGAGAGTGGATGTGTTGACAAAAGAAAAGGGCAAGAAGAGAAGAAGCCCAGAAAGAAAACAATAAGGTAAGTAAGTGAAATTGGCCAGCGTGCGACATGCGCGCGTCATACCCCGTCCCCATGACCGCCAGGCGCTACCCCATGCGATACATGAAATAGTTGCACCATTGCAACGGCTAGACTCTTCCTCTATGCCCATCAAACAGAATAATAGACACCCCATGGGGGAGACTAGTCTTTCAATGCTTTATGGATGCACTGAGGCAAGATATCAGCCTTGATAACCCCCCTTGATCATATGCGACCACCGACATAGCCAACTAGGCAAGCAAACAGTCTCAACTCTGCCCAGGCCTCTTGAAGAGACAAGTAGAACACCTGAGATATTCAGGGGGGGCCAAAGATGATAGAGGTATCAACTCTTTATGCATCCGATCAGCGGCTTCAAAGGATGCTGACACAAAGAAAACTTCCATGAACATACCTGTTGCAACTCTGATGCCAACGGGCAGTAGCCAAGTGTATCCAAGAAAAGGGTCAAGCCTACCTTTTGACAGAACAACAGACGATTTTGCCCCTGTGCAATCTCATGGAAGATAGCCTAGAAGTTAGGACACAAACAATGGCGGCATCATATGGTAAGGGGTATTCTATTTCTTCTATGTCACCGACTTCAGGCCTGTCTTGCGAGGACCTTCTTCTCCTCAGCCGCATTGTTCAACTGCTCATAATGGGCAACAAGCTTCTCGATATCCCTTGGGCCCTGGCCAGCGATGACGTTATGTGGAGACCCTGTGTTGAAGGTTCTGGGCAGATATTAGTAACATCGTCCGTTTATAATCGAGTATGCACTTACTCAGGGAACCGGAGGTTGACGTGCTCTGTCTTCCTGTCGCTTTGGAAGAGGTTGCGGTCAAATGCAGCCCGCTCAATTGCTGCAGTGTGGAGCTTGTTTCTGGCAGCAAAAGTATCCTGGAGGTAGGAGTAGCTGTTGATGAGCCTCTCGAGGGCCGGCTTCTTCCCATCAGCGGAGGGCTGAGCCAGGGAGTAGACGATGTAGACGGTGGGGATAGCAGCGAGTGTCATATAGACGGAGAGCTGCAGCATTGTCAGTGGTGTTCAGGTTCTTCAGTTGGCCATTGCTCACTCCTAGAGGCTCGTCCTTTGGAGCTGCATGGCCGTGGCCTGCTTCATGGGCGGTTCGGGAGGTCGAAGAGGAGAATTGGGCGGTTGAACGGGCTGTTCTAATGCCTCTAGCAGATTGAACAGCCTGACGCCGAAGGACGAACATGTTGAGGATACGAATTGGTCCTCAATGGCAGACTCGGAGTGTTTTCCTTGAGGGATCAATATCAAGTGTCGTCGGCTATGGGCGCTACCACGCAACAAACGTGCCGCTTTTAGCGCGACTGGACAAGACTCGGTCACGTGAAGAAAACAACGAGGATGACCCGTCGATTAGTCGTTTGATTAGTCGTCGGCGACGGCGATAGGGGGGCAATGCATCGGAGTCGGCACAGAGGTTTTTCCGGAGGCTTATCGATAGCTCCCTCACACTTTCGTCGCCCTTATCATTAACGGGATGTGGCCAAACCCAACAATTTATGGACACTTGTCCTCACCTTTGAAAACCATACAATAATGATTACTTATGCGGGTCAACTATGAGTTTCTACCATGAGTTTCTACCATGATCTAAATGACAACAACGACACAAGTGATAGAGAGCCCTCAGACGTAGAATACAACGAGGATCTTGACGACGCCGACTCTCTGGCCTCACTTGCAAGCAGCAACCAGGAACATACTATAGAACACGTCCTAGCTGAGAATACTCGGACAGATTGGGAGTCAAATTTACAAGGAGGCACGCTTCATCGCTGGGTTCTCATCAAGTGGACAAACAGCCCAGTACTCGAATCCAGCTGGGAACATTACTCCATCCTCGACGATTATCCCACTGTTCGCGAGGACTGGGAAGTTGAACTGAAGCGGCAAACAGACGGCAAATCAGTTCCTTTCGACCTGGTAGAGTTCAATTTAAAACTCAGGGAACAAGAAGTTCTCAGGCGCCAACGACGAAAGCTGCGCCGTTTCCGAAGGCACATCGAGCATATCTTATCAGTCCTCGAGACAGACTAAGACCGGTTTCTCATAGAGATGAGGACCTCAATGCAGCGATATCTCTCTGGCGGCCTTTTTCTCGGTCTTGCTGTCGCTACTTCGCCGGCGGACCCTTCGCCTTCCCCGAGCAACGATTTAATATGCCACACGAGCAACCCCGCAGAATGCTACCCCCGGATTTTCGAACCGACAGAGGACTTTCAAGTTATACATGATGACCAGGACATCCCGCCTGGGCTGCATGTCCGCATGGATATCTACTCGGGCTTAAAACAGGCTAGGCTTAATATCCCGATGGAAGGCGAGGATGACAATTCCGGTATCCCAACAGAGCAGGCTATGGTTATTGTCGAACAACCAGAACAAGATGTGGCAGAAGAGAAGGGGGAGCCCCTTTCTCTCCGAGAGAAATCGGGCAAGAAGCCACCCGCATACAAAGCCGCGGGCAAAATATTACCGCCGAGAGAACCAGATGGTGGCGTTACGGATGCAGAGGAGTTCCAGAGAGCCGTGGCCATCCTGGACAGTGACAAGGCCGACAACTATACCATGTCGGTCTTGGCTCTAACTACTCTCCTTGACCTCTCTCACGACATCTACTACGGCGTGGAACTCATGAAGAACAGCGCCGTCATTCGGCAACTCACGTTCTGCCTCGACGGAGACTTATCCGATGCGCCCACTTCCGCCTCCCGCCGCCGCCTCGCAGCTAGTGTCATCGCCAACTCCATCCAGAATAACCCAACTGCACTGGAAGAGGCACAAAAATCATGGCGCTCCTACCTCCCGTATCCGCATAGTGCAGACTCTTCGAGCGCCCTCCAGGAATACGCTGCGGACCAGGAGTTTCTCTCGAGGGTGGTACTCACGCTACGCTCGGAAACCGATCCCAGTGCCGCTAAAGCCAAGGTAAACGCTCTCAGTGGGCTGGTCAAAAGCCCAGATCTACGCGATGTGCTGCTTCATCTAGAGGGACTAGAGACGCCTCTTGAGCTGTTCGCCAGAGCGGGCGAGGAATGGGATGTTGTGCGGACGAAGGTCGCGGAGTTCGTGACGGATAACTTCCTTGATGAGGACATGGGAGCCGAGATTGGGAAGTGGCCGACGAAGCCACAGAGGATGGATTATGCGTGTACGTTTAAGCCAGCAGAAGCTGCCGTGGCTGCGGGTAAGGTTGGGGATGAGTGCTGGGTGTACCATGTGATGAATTATGTGCTTGAGAAAGAGGAGGCAGGGGAAGACGACGGATGGAGCAAGCCGTTCTTACAGATGTTGAGGGGGGAGACGGAGAAGCTGGGGAAGTTTGTACATCAGGAATTGTAAGCATGGTGAACCGGTGCAGAACTTGGAGCTGAGAATCAGCGTATATGGTACGGCGGCATTGGGATTGGAGTACGAGTTCGATGAAACAGTTCATAGATTTATATATACAAGATAATGATAATGCTCTCTCGCTGGGGTAGTCAATATGGCCACCTGGTGATCTCCTTCATATCGGGTTTGCAGGGGATCATCGCAAGAATAAAGTACCATAATGATGGTGTAAACTCCAACACAGTCATGCAAGCTTTTAGAGAGGCGGCTAGGGACGAATTTAACATGCGGTCTTTCGTCGGGGCGACGTAAGCGTCTACTATGTCTTTGGCCAACGGCAGGAAGTACGGCAACACCTGTCAATGGCAAGAAAAGGAGAGAGGTGACAACACCGCAGCGACAACGACAGGCGCACGATAATAACACCGAGCAACAAGAAAAAGCTTCTCCGTCGTAGAGTCCTACTTATCGAAAGAAGTTGGGGCCTCATATTTTTCTCGCCAAACTTCTCGCGCAGCCCTATCTACTTCTCCGCTTTTCACTTCTTTTCTATTGCACATCTAGTGGTATCGTCGTGGTTTTATGTTTATCGTCTATTAATAGCAAAGCTATTCACATTTAAATTTTCTTAGCTAGTGAGATTTCTTTTGTTGCAGATCGCGATTTGGGAATAACTTCATTTTTCGTATCTTGGATCTGCTTCATGTTTAGAAAAGATGGGAAGAATACTTCCTTTGCGGCCTTGCCGCCCTTGCGTGTCCTTCTTAATCACGTTCTTTGTTAATCACATTCTTTGTAAGTTGATCGTATTTTCGAGCATCCAGCCGTTCACAGTAAATTCACCTGAGCCCCTGCTTTTGTAAAAAGTTTTCTCTGCCTCAACTTCATCACGGTCCTACTAGTCATACCACAAGCAAAGACCTTTCTTCTACAAGGCAACCCCCAAGTCCCCTCCCTACCCTACACCTTCGAAACTCTACCCTTGAATCTTAACATCACAACAACGCCCTCACGCCTGCTACGAACACGCCCGTGCCTCCCGACGGATCCACAAAGCTCCTTTAAGGCAAATGAGTCGAGTCCCTACAAGAAGTAGTTAGCTCATTGAGGAATGAGGAATTTCCCATACTAGCAGCCTGGCTTCACCAGCGATAACTCACTCTTACGCCTGAGGACGGTTTATCAACAACAAAAGTCAACATGTCTGAGTCCCTCGACGATAAGACTCAGGACTGGCAGAATGTCGCACACAATGCGGAATTCAAAAGTAAGGATACTTTCAACAATACTAGGCTTGCTTGGGACGATGACGCTGATATTGATGTAGGTTTCGAATTCAATGTCGATTCCGAGTTGAGCAATATGGAGTGTGACGAAAATTTGTACATGGATTTGGACGACAGCCCGGATCTTAGCCCAAGCGGCATGTCCAAGTCTATAACGCATGCCAAGCAGGGTTCCCATGAGGGTCTCTCCGACGCTTTTGATGCCTTCCAAATGAACTACCTAGCCAAGTTCAAGACAGGCTCCTCTACCGGACAGGACCCAAATTCAGCAAATGAAAGCATCAAAGGTCCGACCAAAGAGGAATTGAAGGCGAAGACTGCTATTACAATGTCTTCTAGTGATGCCTCAGCTGCTGGCCATCTGCCGCTTACTGATCCAACCGCGGTGTCGACGTCTGAGGCTGTTAGCAAGGACGTAGTGTCGCCAGCTACGCCAAGTCTTGGATAGACGCATATTTGGACGCAGTTTTTAGTGATCGATGCTTCTTCAGCAAATATCTCGCAAGCACAAGTACCAGAGCTGCTAAGGAAGACAAGACCGCCGATCCAGAGTGCCAGTTCCTCACACTGCTGAAATACCATTTATCAAACGGAAGCAGGTATTTGTTAATACATTGAGAATCGAGCTAGGCAAGATGATGACTGTCTGCTATTCAACCCCCATTGGCGTATCTGCAGACAATGCCGAAGAGGGATCGAATAGTGTCGGTTCGGATGGAAGCTTGTCGGATACCGAATATTGCGAAGACGATGGGTAGGCATTTGACTCCGACGAAGGTGGATCGGAAGTAGAGTCTGTTATCTCAGACTCTGATAGTACCCACTCTATTTCAGATGATGAGGAGTCGCACAGCTTCTACGAGTGTCTGTTGGAAGAATATGTTGGGCACGAACGTCATGATTTGTCGCGAGACAATCTAGACAGCGTCTTAGGTCCTCATCCTCCAGATGACCCATTTTTTCGCCATCCAGCCGAATACAGTGGCAGTCATGAAGAACGTGTGCTGAAGCTCATTGGCGCCGAAAAATTCGAACACTTTGCACTCACCCGCGAACAGTTTGATACTATCAAGCTGGATTTACCAGCTATGCCTCAACATAGCGACATTCTTCGTAGGTTTTACTGTACACCTTTTATAGTTTAGCTTTTATTTTCGAGTGGTAGCTAATGCAGAAAATATCCTTAGATAAGTCGGAAGAAGCCCGGAGTAATTTTCGTAGATGGATGAGCCAAATTGTTGAAAACCTCCTTCAATTTGCGTTTCAGATGGTCTCTTCTAGCCAAGCCGCAGCTAACCACATACATCCATCTTTCTGGCCATGGATTATAGCCAACAGCTCGCCCGAACAGAGAGAGAAAAATTTAGAACTGTTAACCGATCCGCGTATAATCCCGTATGAGAGACAGTACGTTATGGGACAGAGCGTTTGGAGGCCAAGCATGTTCGAGGAGACTGGACTGATCCGAACGGGCCAATTGCAGACTTGTTTCAAGCTAGGAGTATACAAGATTCGGGTGGAAGTTAACAAGCACATAGTAGTTCATTATAATGGAAGTGCTACTGGAGCTAGAGGGCTTGATGACCGGTTTTGCACCCACGGCGAGATCATCGGACGCGGACCGATTGAGATTGCAGCTCTACGCGAAAAAAAAAACAAGCTCTCTACATTCACCAACTTTGCGCCCTTTCCAACGTTACGTACACAATTCACGTCGTAGCAACTTTTCCAGCACCCAAGGCTTGTCATGATTCGCGATGGCAGACCAAGGTGTTGACTCTATTTCTGGAGGCTTGTATGATGATTTATGATGACAGCTTAGACAAAGTGTACCCAAGACACAGCAGTGTAAAGATTCTTGAACACCTGCGACCAAAAGACATGCCAAAGGCCCAATGGTACGGTGCAAATCGAGTCTTGCCGTTTCAGACCCCCCTAGGCCTTGCAGGGGCTCTAATAGACCTCAAAACCTCACGTATTTTAAAGACAATTCTTCACTCGTATTTTCTGAAGTACAACACGTTTTACCTCGACCGTACGGCGCACAAGGAAATTCTGAAGAGTCTTGAGGCTGAGACAGGTTCTCACGCTATGGACACTCCCGCTTACAGAAGAATTATTCGAATATCTTACAAAGAATTGCTCCAGTCTTTGTGTCAACCTGTGAATACGACGAGGGAGCATCGCTTGTTGACGGACCTTCCATTGCTCTCGCAGATGATCCCCTACGCCGCGAATTCATGGCGATCTCTTACTCATCAGAGCCCTTTTAAATTGATTGCTACCAGAGTCACCCAACAGCTCTCGAGAGGCAATGATGATCAGAAGTCTATCGAGAAAGCTCTCGGACTTAAGCAAAGCCTTGAAGATAGTTTTTTGTTGGCCAGTATGCTGCGAGGCAGGATTGCGAAATGGGCAGCGCGTTGGTCCCGCCCGACGGGCGGACTTTCTCCTACCGAATGGGAATCAGCAAAGACCTTGCCTAATTGGACCCCCAAGTATACCAGTTCCTTCCAGTACTTGCCAAGATCTTCTTACACTCCTGAAACAAGTACCATCATCTGTTGTTGAGTGTCAAGACAAGGAAGAGAGGGTTCAAGATATTTATAGTCCGTCAATTTGGCGCGCACTTCAGACATTGCAGCCTGTGAATACAATCCTACCAAATGGCTCCAATGAATCGAAGGAACTGTCCTCAAAAGACAGTCATTCATCTCAGCACTATAGATCTGAGCCACCAAAGCCTTCGGTATTCGTGTTGAAAGATACGCTATGCGTCGACAAGAGATTGAAGGATATACTATACGTCGACAAGAGAAAACATCCTAAGATCACACACGCATTGAAGCTATGGAAGAAGCAGACGCCTTTGAAAACGCGTTTGTTTGGACTCCAGAGAAACATGCGCTTCTCATCCGAGCCAGATTATCGCAGGAGAAAAAGACTTGGCATCAAATTGCCAAGGAAAATTTCCCAGGCTTAACTGCTCACGCCCTAGCAGGCTAGTGGTATATTATGAAAAAAGTACACCCTGATCTGCGTCACAGGACGAGACACCGAGGTAGTAAGGCCTATGAACAGAATTGGAACCCAGAGAATTGTACGCTTCTTATTCGAGCCAGATTATCGCAGGAGAAAAAGACTTGGCCTCAAATTGCAGAGGAAATTTTTCCAGGCAAGCGTGCCGGATCTATAAAACATCAGTGGTATAAGATGGAAAAGGAACACCCTGATCTCCTTAACCTCACAGTCGACGAGGCGGAGTTTACAAACGACTATGAAAACGTTAGCTCAGAGAAGGAGTAGGCGATAAAGACAAGGGAATTGGAGAGTACAGCGAAGTTTAAGGGCAAGGGGTGAACAACTAAGATACAGAGGCTCAGAGAATTGACCGGACTTGCAACGTATGTTATGGTCGGAAATGGTACAACGTGTTTGGAAAGGTTACCAGCTAGTTTGCGGGTATATTCATGATTTTGGACCCGTACATTGCACCCTACCGTTAACGAGAAGTAATCTTTCCTCTAAAACATCAGGAGTATGAATATGTACTTGCCACTACGATGTGATCAGCTGTAGTGAGATGGGAAATGTCATGTGCCAAAAAATTTAGTGTGTACTCAATAAAAATCTCTCTGAGGATAGTATCGTCGAAATTTTTTGACACCTTTGCAGAAGACCCCAAGAGCAGGGTCTGGATTCCAAGTCAATGCAATAAGTTGTCGCCGCAACATTGTTATACCCGCTCATGAGTTCCGCGTTGTTACAGGAGAATGTACTTCCGCAAAAAATAAAAGGCATCGATCAGTATTTATTTTACGAGACTTGCGAAGGCTAATCCCGAGCTTAAGTGTCGGGCCCTGCGTTCCGAAATTAATACCGAGAGTTGTCATCGTTGCTTCCAAAAAACGTACAAATGCGACGGAGTAAAACCGCAATGTGGACAGTGCAGAAAGGATCGACGTCCTCGCAAGCCTCAGAAGACTCAGATCGCCGATGAAGCTGATATTATTGCCGACTCAGGCTTGTCAGGCGATGCAAGCCAGATTGTCGTCGCAGAAGATGGTAAATCCCTACCGTAATCTGCACGGGGAACTACTCGAAATGACCACACCGCGTTATCAAAACCTTTCTCGGAGCTCAGTCGTCGATTCCTGTCCAGATGAGGACCGTCAGGAAACACAGTCAGACGGTGGATCATAACGAATATTAGTGATTCAAGGCGGTAGTAAAGGCAAATCACTATTTTAGTAGAGGACTTAGAGTTATCCTCGACGGGGAGATTGAGGTGTGGAGAATCGAGATACATGAAAAGGCATACTAGGATTCACTTGTATTGAGAGGGGGATGACAAGAGCAGCTCTTAGATATCAAGACCAACCTAATATTCCCAATTTAAGACGTCCTCGTGTGTATATGACTTTGTCCAATTGCCCTTCAAATCTTCGTGTAATGTGTAATTTTGGCTCTTAGATGTCCCCAAGATCTTGTACATCACGACGACTTCCTCTCCTCCGCATCGGCAACCTTCGTCCCATTCTCCCCCATTGCAGCAAGTTTTTTCTCGATAGCCTTGAAGCCGAACCAGCTTGGGTACAGGAAAGGGCGCAGGTCGAATCTGTTATCGTCTGGACTGTATTGCTCGGCGTGATCTGCACACTCGATCAGCTTTTCGCACATGGACAGGAACAAATATGAAATAAACTTACAGGATGGAGTTAAGGTTGTCATCTTGTGGCGGTTAATGCCGTAATTCCAGCTGGAGAGGGGATTAGTCGGATGGTAATACTGGAGGGGGAGAGAGAAAGAACGTACAAGAACCAGCGGACTTTGGTGTAGATTTCTTGCGGACCTAGAGAGAGGGGAAGTCAGTAATTGCTTCTTCGAGAGTGTCTCAGGAGTGAAGGAGGAATGATTCTCTATTTTCGGCAAAATAGAGAAAGTTCTGAAGCACATAAGATGAAACTTGATGAGAGATGGTAGCCAGAATCAAAGAGCCCGTTATCACTTACTCAATTTATCGCTCCATTGATGGAGGAGCTTGCTCCACATGCCATATGGGCCGAGCTTATCCACTTTGCGCATGCGGCCGTAAATTGAGAGTTCGTCGTATGTCATCCCCATATCGGCTTCTTTTTAACGGTTAGCGCTGCCAAAAAACATATGGAGAGGTGGGAGAGAAACAGTGGCTCAACTTCGAGCACCTCCCCAAAAACGGCGCAGGATAAGGGCGGGAAGGGACTTACCGTCTGATTGTACGTAATCGGCGGTGATAGGCTCAAGTTCGGCAGTGGGCGGAGCAGCGATGAAGTCGGGAAGAATAGGGAGATCGAAATTCGTGGCAGCCCAAAGGATAAAGCGTTTCAGATCCTGCTCTGCGAGTTCTCAGAGTCAGTATTGCTTAATCAATAAATATCTAGACATTTCGCGAGTTTCAATACTTATTTTGAATAACCCAGAACTCCGGAGATATTAAAAAAAAGGGGGGGTATCAAAACTCGCGAAACGTACGAATAAGGAAACGAAAACTCTGGGAATTTGCATACTCGCGATCCCGCCTATAGGATTAATATCTGCGGATGAACAGTCGTATTTTGTCAGGTATCCACGCAAACTCTCGTCTACATTAGCAGAGCCTAGAACAAGCAAGGCGCCCGGATTTTGGTTCTCTGGATTGTTCTTGTTCCGTCCGCGTACTGTTGGCAGGAGTTGCGCAAAGAGATAGCTTAGAACCATTCTTAGACGGGCTTGAATGTTTTGGAGAGCAAGATTGGAGGCAGGCGTGCCACCAAACATCTTGAATTTTGGTGCATAGGATGTGACTGTCGTGAAAAGTGTTGTAACAGCATAGTAGACCGTGTCGATATTGAGATCTAGATGACTAAGAAATACACGTTAGCGTTACAACTGAGGAGTTCCGAGAAACTGTTCCTCTTGTAGGGATACTTACTATGCCCCAATATCCTTTGCCAGCGCTTTTGCTCTTGATCGCGTATCCTTGCTACTATTTTCTGCCATGCCAAGGTATGCAGTGTGGAATAGTCTTGAAGCGACGTCCTGGGGCGAAGATGGGAGCCACTTTGAATCAGAGGGTTCTCCGACGATTTTGAGAAGGTCCTTGATGACTTGCGGATTCTTTCTCTCTAAGACGGCTTGGTATACTAGCCGACACCTATTTGTCAATCTGGTTAGTATACTAGTCGAGACAAGAACATCAGGTAGAATCAAGTAATTTCTGGTGCAGATTTTGCTGCCAAGGAAAAAGGGGGACATAAGGGAATGATGAACTAACATTGAATGTACTAACACGGCCGTGGCACAGGAATCCACGCCACCAGAAAGGGGAAGAAAAAATCCTCCGCTCGAAGATCTGCGCAAATAGTCCCAGAGCCAGCACGCGGGGCCATAAGCAATTTCCTCCTCTGGCAGGTGATATTTGATTGCGATTTCTGGGCTAGGCCTCACTCGAAGATCTACCTCCTCGGAGGCTGAGGACAGACTGAAGTTAACCTCGACACGTTCGTAGACGGGGCTTTTTGTGGCTCTGTTCGTCAAATACTGATTAGCACATATACTTTGAACTGTGAGAATTGTGTAGAATATCATGCTTGAAGTCACGTCAAGTATATACTATTCCGTCGAGACAAAGTGGTACAAAGAAAACTGACGTACTGAAGGGCTCGTGACTTTTGGGATCGATAGCTGCGAACCTCTTCGATATCTACGGTGGCAATTATCGTCTCAACATCGTTCAGACTGAATTGTGAGCCCTGCGCAACCTATAAGATTATCGTTAGCGGTGACGAGAATTGGCATAGTTATTTGTACTTACAATGCGTCCGTTGATAATTATCATTGCGCATCCATCATAATATAGTCTGTCACCATCGCAGCCCTGTTGGTTTGAATATCTGGAAATTCTCAGAGTTAGTATTGCCTATTGAAGAAATATCCATATGCTTCGCGAGTCTTTAATTCCTTTTTTAAATATTGAAAAACGCCCGAGGTATTCAAAGGGGGTATGAAAACTCACGAAGAATACAAACAAGGGAATAAAATGCTCCGGGGATTTGCTCACAGATAGATACCACCAGACTTGAGCGTCTCTTGACGAATTAAGTCGATCCTCGTGTTCAACTTCCTGAGCTCATGATGTGACCCACTAGAATTCAACGTGATTTCAGAACCATCAAGACCGGCTCCAAGTGCAGGTGACATCGGGGTGAATAGCTCTTCGCAGGTCTCGTTTGACATACACGAATCAAGGGTCGAGATGAGCGCGTCTCCAATTCGGCACTTCTTCTGGCCTGTGAGCTTCTGTACGCTTCTCGGCAGGTAAAAATCTTCCACAATTCTTTCTCCTTTCCAAGGTGAGAAGTATCTCATCTCTCGATAGTTTCCGTCATTGGCAAGACTTAATTTCGGTCTGATTAGAAGAATCTCTTGGTTCAAGCTAAGAATCCGGGCATTGTATTTGACGTTCTTATGCATAACTGGCATACCAATGTCCAGAAGGATATCCTTACTGCAAGTTCTCGAGTTAGTATTATTTGATTAAGAAGTATTTAGATGCTTCGCGAGTTCTAATGCCTTTTTTGAATGACCCAGAACTCCCGAGATATTCAAAATAGGCATTGAACCTTGCGAAGTATACAAATAAAGAAATAAATGCTCCGGGAATTTACATACCATATTGGGTCTTCGAGAATCATTACGAGGGATTCCCATGAGTGCAAGTCTGTGTCAGACTCTAGAAAATGGTCGAGACACTAAATGATAGTTAGCAATTGCAAAGTTACCGACGCAGTCTTTGAAATGGCAGTTTCATTATCTCAGCGCACCACGACAATAATCGATGGTGATCCACTAGCCTCTTCCTCGTGCCTCGCTCCAGAAGTGGGCTCAGATAGAATATCATGGCTTTTCCCATACCAATAAGACCGTGTACCACATTTCAACACTTTTTCGCTCCTACACGAAGTTGCTCCTACACGAAGTTCGAATCGTGTATAGCTCTTTTTGAATGGAAAATAAACCGGACATCCTATGCGAACTCTCTGCCAGAGCTAGACGCGAAAAGCTTCTCTGAAACAGCATTAAAAAGACAATTACGTACGCCATATCCAGTAATTTCGAGTTCAGGGCCTATGCGGAGCGAAGCGCCGCCGGCTTTGGCTTCCTTGATGGATTGTAGAATACGTTGGGCATTTCCTTCAAAGTCAAGGGCCCACTGATTCAGGGAGCTATATTACAGTCAGTCCTCAATTATCCAGCGAAGAAGGCAGGGAGGATGCAAACCAAGTTGCCAGGGTCACGAGATGACCCATATTTTTACTCTTGATGGTGGCGATTGAAGGTCAGAAATGCAAATGATTATGATTATGCTAGACAATTTGGAGACAATTTGGAATGGAGGCAATATGTGATTCTTGGCGAAAGTTAACTTGGTTGAGATGTATCAGAGAAATAGAATAAGAAAGAAGGTTGTACGCTAGTGACTATTGAGTCATACAGTACGGCGCCATAAGATAAGTATCCGTATGGGTCTGTGCTCAAATTGCAGTAACCGCGCGTGTATATTTTGTATGGGAAAAAGCACAGACCCGTACGGATACAAATAAATTACGACAAAGTCATTTTAAGTTAATAGCCCGTTAACATTACAGACCCTAATGTACATTTTATAGCCACAAAACACTAGCCACTTCCTTGGTTCTATTCTATTCTACTCTACCCTTAGAACCTTCGGCCCTCTCTTCTTCGCGGCCTTCTTCTTCTTGTTCCCCCGCTCAAATGACGCAGCTGCTCCATGCTCTCGGCCGACATTGTCAAGGTCCTTGACCTTGTAGATCCTGATGATCCAGTTCTCGCTGGTGTATGCCTCCTCGATCGAGTTCAGAACTGGTCCGACATCTGGAAGCTTGGCGCCACGGACGCGGTCCTGGGCTTGTCCAGGTGGGAAAAGACCGTTGTAGTTGTAGTAAGACATCTTGTACCTGTTGATTGTTAGGATATGGGGTGACTGGACGGAAGTGTGAGTACTTACATCAAGCTGTTCTTCATGGTGTCGGTGGCCTCGTGGTCAATCTTGTACTCGCCTCTTGGGGTGAAGAAGTCACGCTCCTTGACCTCATCAGGCCAGATGCCCTCGGCAATCCTGACCATCCAAAGGAACTTGTTGATGTCATCTCCAGAGTAGCCCAGGAGACCACCGAAGACAACAAGAACGTAGTCCACCTCGTGTTGCCTCATGATTGGGTAGCTGACCTCTTCGCTAGAGCTCATGGCCTTACCGACGGTAGCAATGTGAGTGTTGTTCCAGGTGTTGTTGTCGACAAGAGTTGGTCTGTCGGCCATGCCACCAATTTGGTAGCCGTAATCCCACCATGACATGATCTTCGCATCCTCCTTGGTGTTCTGGCGCAGCCACTGGTATGCCTCACGGTAATCATCAATGATATGCTGGCTTCCATCTGGCAATTTGCTGGCGAGAACAACGGATGGGGAAGAGTAGGCGTTGGAGGTGACCCATGTGCAGTGAAGGACGAAGACCAGAAGGTACAGCGTCATAGCACCCACTACAGTTGACTTCGACGCCACTGTATAAATACCCACAAGGGGGTTCCTCATGCTGCGTAGGCCGCCCTTGGTTGGGACGTTCTTCTTGCTGGCCGCTGCCTCAATCGCAACAGACTCGGCATCCGACTTGGGGGACTTCATGGACAGGTAGGTCTCCAAAATGGTGGATAGGACCATAGCTGCGGTCACACAGACAATAGGGGTCAATGTGAGCATCAATCTGACCATGACTCCAGAGAAGTAGCTGGCAAGGATGGAGTAGACAACAACAAACACTTGCTCGTCAGTCAGCTTCAGGAAGCACAAGTAGACACCAGCGGGGAACAGCCAAATGAGAAGGTTCAAGTCGAAGAAGAACGCAGGCCATGCGGTCGGCTGGTGCTCGGAAACGGATGCAATGATTGGGATATGAATCTTGGCGTAGCCAGTATCCCACAGAGAGTAGAAACGCCCGGTCCAGGGAGCAATTACGCCAGAAACGGTCAACAATACGAGGCCTCCGAGGGCGACGGAAAATACCAAGACCACAAATCCTCTCAGCAGGGTCTGGAACTGCTTGCTGGGAACGCCGGCTCGGACGAACTCAACAAATCCAATAAGCTGGAGGAGACCAAAGACACCTGAAAAGTTAGCAAAGAGTCGCTATTTAATGGAATGGCTTGGAACATACCAAGTGCAGACATGTGCTCGCTACTGCGGATTGGCAAGAATCCAACGAAGGGGATTTGCATGCTTGCCAACGTGCCCAGGGCGTACCATGTGCAGTAGCTCACGTACACTCTCGAGCTGAATCTTCCCATGCAGACGAGGACAAAGACATGGAGTGGGATCAAATTCGTGATGAAGACATATCCTCCCCAGGCAGAGACCATGTAGCCGTAGAACAAGGCGCAAAGGGCGCCCCAGAAGGCTGATCCGAGCTTGATAGCTTTGATCCACAAGTAGAACGTAAATACGAGAAGGAAAATGGCGATAGCCTCATTGTCGTAGCTGCCTGCAACTGAACGAGAAATATAGCCAGGGGCAATGCCCATGAAGATGGCGGCGAGAAGTCCCGCGGAGGGGGTCGAGGACATCTCATTTGTGAAGAGGTAAGTCGCAAATGCCGTCAGGCCCGAGAATCCCGGTGCGAGAAGGACACAGATGTTTCGAATGTCGACGGGAAGTGTCAATGCCTTCAGTGCGTGGTAAATAGCTCCACTGGTCACCATAAGGCCGGGATATAATGTCCCTCCAGTGACTCTGCCAAGTGGATGCCACGTACGGTCATCAAACCAATCCCAAAAGTCGTAGAATCCATTGGCGACCAGGTACTTCGTTGCTCTGAAGTTAAACCATGGATCAACTATTTTATGTCAGCGTTCGTCCCTCAGATCTATGGCGTCGTAAGCTGTCCAAATTGGGAGACAACGCACATTCGTGGATTATGCTTTCGAATCCTAAGAGAGAAGAAAGTTAGCAAGAGTTCCACTGTAGCAGACACAATATCATAGTAAATTCCCTGTTGGAGCAATCGCAAGACGTAGATTTCTCTAGCCAAGACATGCATATCCAGAGCTGCACATATACATACTTATAACAGAGAACAGCCGACTGGAAACAGCTGCTGCCGCAATTGTACAAAGAATGACCAGTCGAAGAAGCCCCCGTGTATTCCTCCCCTTTGCACCCGTCAGGTAGGAATTTTCTGTCGCGACCGTCATGATGGTGGTCGTGAATGAAAGAGTGTACGACTGGTTCACGATCATAGCCAGCAGGGGAATGCTTAGGTGTCTTGAGCTCGCGTCCCGATGTTGCGCTTGTGCCTGAGGCGTCGAACTCGGATAGAGGCAGGGATATGCCAAACTGCCGCCACATGCCACCAAAGGCACAGGCGGCACTGGCAAATTGGGAATCACTATTGTTTATTGTGGTATGGGGAATAGATCAATTGATTTTATTAAAAAGGATTTGTGTAGTTATAGGCACTGGAATGGCGATTCTAACAAATGGTGACCTTCCCTTAAACACCCGCCGTTAAACAGACTCTTCCAAGTCTCCATTGGCAGCTTAGACTCTCACACCCGTTGCAATCAGATATACCACTTGAATAGTTTGGGAATATAGTACAATACAATGTACAGGAAGTATGCTAAACCGACGTCTAAACCATTTTACGGCTTGCCATTCTAAATCCTGCCGGCCCATCTCCATCCTTCATCTTTCCAGGAGTAACCATGTCTTCGATCATCTTCCTCTTCCTCTGCCCAATCTCCGCATCATCATAACAGTTCAGATCCTCTATTTGGAACCGAATTCGGCGTTCAGGTATTTCTCTAAGTCGAAGTTCTTGTCCTCGGGGTCACGGATAACTGTAGCCAAATCTGTCAGCACTTGTCTCTATAACCATCTTCACAGATTCGCGCCCGAGCTGCTCGTCTGTCCAGCAATGTCCCCGAAACAGCCGGGCGTGAAATATCCAAACAATAGAGGGAAAGCGCTGTACATACCACCATCAGCCGCAGGTGGAGCAGTCTTCTTGACGTATTCCTTCTTCGCCCTGTCGATCAGGCCCTGCTTGCGCTCGTATTCACGGTTGGCAGCGTTGAGCTTTGCGGAAGCAGAGAGAGTAGCCTGGTGGTAAAGACCGTAGAAGATACCGGCACCAAGAGCCGAGTATCGGAGAACCTATCGCGTTCATAGTCAGCGCATGCGCGATTGTAGAGTCGGGCTTGATTTGGAGATCTAGCAGCAACGAAAAGGCCCTCAGAGCACTCCTTTGATGTCAAGGGCAACGGCGCAAGCCAAGCCCAAGGGGATGATGTGCGGTAGAAGTGGTGGAGGACATACGTTAACACCGGTGGAAGCCATTGGGAATGTCGACGTGTAGTTTCGTTCGTTGGCGCAAGGTCTATGATAATATGCCAATTGGCTTCGGACCGCTTGTCAAAGTGGATATGGCGACGTGATCGCAACTAAACGGACAGCGAGAGAGTGTTGCGCGGGATGGATAGCCTCTTGAAATAATTCGGGTGATGTTGCGAATTCGAATAAAGCTTGCTCCCGAGGATCCCTGACAGTTTTCACGTGACTTTATTTTTGGGACAAGCGGGTGCTCCCATACAGTACAAACATCAACATGTTTCGCGGTCTTTAGTTCGGTCAAATACATAACTTCAAACGGTCTTCCTACTTTATTTGTGAAGGGTTTATATGGGCGAATATTTTCACTAGAGTGCCTGAGTTTGTTTGCTGCTCATATCGTGGACCAAATCTACGAAAAATACAAGGGGGAGTCTGCCAGAGGCCTCAAACGCGACTGAAGACGATGTTTGTCTGGCATCGACATCATGCAACAACGAAGAGATGAAATTCTCGCGAAGAAGGCGAAGCTTGAAGAGCTAAAGAGGCAGAGGGCCCTCAGGGCAAGAGAGGTCTCAGCAACCAGGCAGAGCATAGGGAGCCCTGTAGATGTACGAACCCCTCGATCCACACCATGTACATTTCTAACCTGTGCAGCTGATATCTCCGACGCCAGGGAGATCAGACAATCGCCGGGAACTCGACAACCTTATATCCAGCTTAGTTGGCGAAAGCAGGCCAGGCTCAACAGGTCCAGGAGGTGCAGGGTCACCAGCGCACAGAGGGAGCAGGCCGAACAGCGTCCTGAGCGCAGGGGCATTAAGCAATGAGAATTCCGACATTGTGAGCCCGGCAGATGGCCCAGCAGCAACACAGTCCCAAACACATACAATTTCTACCCAGACCCTCTCGACAGTCTCATTATCGACAGTCTACGAGTGCCCGCCATCACCAGTCAAGGAAGTCTTCTCATACAGTAAAGGGGTCCAAACATCAGGGGATTGGGCGACAAGGCCAGACCAGGCGCGTCCATTTGCTGAGTCGGATAACGAGGATGGGCCATTACCCTCCACTCCAAACACCAAGAGATTGAGCAGGAGGGACAGGGATAGAGAGGAGGAGTTACGTCAGAATTTAAGGAAGGAGATTGAAGATGAGCTCAAGGCTGCTAGAGATAGTATCTCGGATGGGCCACTCAAACCAGCGTCCCAAACAGGGGCCGCTGCGAACTTCCCGCTTCGAGAATTGTCAGACGAGGAACTGGCCGCTATCAAAGAGTCGGACGACCTCCAAGACTTCCTCGAGAGATCGTGCAAGGTTATCGAACGAGCCTTGGACCAAGAATATGATGTCCTGGCAGACTACGCACACAATAACAGCCTTGGCATGGATGATGAAGATGACGAGAACGACAATGTCGCTGGCAAAGGTCGGCGCAAGGTGAAGCAAGTAGCCCAGTTTTACGACGAGAGGTGGTCAAAGAAGAGGATGATTAGTTCCATCAACTTCTCACCCAAATTTCCTGAGCTTGTACTAGCCTCATATACGAAAAACCCCTCGGCGCCTCACGACCCAGACGGACTTGTTCAAGTATGGAATACCCATCTTCACGACCGACCAGAGTTTGTGTTCCACGCGCAGTCAGATGTTCTCACAGCCAAATTCTCGCCATTTCACCCCAATCTTATCATTGGTGGTGCTTATAGTGGGCAAGTCTTGCTTTGGGATACACGAGCGAAATCAGCACCTGTTCAAAAGACACCCCTGACCGGTTCTGGCCATACCCATCCAGTATACTCGGTCGACATCGTCGGCACCCAAAACGCCAACAACATCCTCTCCTGCTCCACCGACGGCGTAGTCTGCGGTTGGTCCGTCGACATGTTCACGCAACCGCAGGAACTCCTGACCCTCACAACCCCCCCTCCCGCCAAGACCGAAGATTTAAGCCCAACCTGCATGGCATTCCCCCAGACGGATCCGACGTATTTCCTCGTCGGCTCCGAGGAAGGCACTATCTACCCCTGTCACCGGTACGACCGCGCCGGCTCCAAAGCTGGTGTCGATCAGCGCGTCAGCTACCGTGGTCACGCCGCCCCAGTCATGTCGCTCAGCTTCCACCCCGCCCGTGGACCTATCGACCTTGGTGACCTCGTGCTCTCGAGCTCGCTCGACTGGAGCGTCAAGCTGTGGAGCATGCGTGCACCCGCAACCGCCACAACAGGTATCACAGGCGAGGCGCAGGTGGTGGCGCCGCTACTGGACATTGTACGCGAGGATGTCGTCTACGACGCTGCATGGTCGCCGAGCAAGCCGGGCGTCTTCTCGCTCGTCGATGGCGCCGGCTTCGTGGAGGTCTGGGATCTGAATGTCGATACCGAGGTGCCATGCGCGCGTCTGCAGACAAAGCCGCGACTGGGTGCGAGGAGCCAGTTCAGTCGCAGCTTGAATCGCGTGGCGTGGGAGGAGACGGAGGGGAAGAGGCTTGCGACGGGTGGGATTGATGGGGAGTTGACAGTGTTTGAGGTTGGGCCGGACTTGGGAGGAAAGGAGAGCTCGCGCAGTGAGGAGTGGACGAGTATGAAGAAGTTGGTGGCGAAGCTGGAGGCGGCGGGGCTGGGGGGACAGGGGATGGGTATGGGTGGTGCGTTGTTGTGAGGGGTCGTGTACGTGTACGTTTAGTTTGGCGTCGTATATACCCTCTATATAATCCTACGTTGCTGAACCGAGACAATAGATACTGAATGTATGTTATAATACAGCAGTGACTGAGAAGATGCGTTGTGTTGCCAGTAATCATCTTGATGGAAATGAGTTCACGTGACTGGTATGTGGAATATAGGGGGTGGTGATGTATGAGTTCACGGAATTGGATAACGAAAAGACATTTAAGCCAATCATGTGGGGTCTAATAGATAGCTTTTAATGTTGTAAACAAAAGTTTGGCGGTGCAAGAGTGAATTTGTGAATTTGTGTGACTGTTTTACGGTTGTACGGTCTTACCTTCCTTCTTCTCACATCTCAACATCGCCCCTTCCGTCAACCCCTTAGGATCGCAACTTCCCATTCCAGCAGTAACCACCCACGCTCTTTTGTCAACAAATAACTCTGCTTCTGCTTCTTCTTCTTGTTAATTCTTCTTCAACATCTTCTTTTCCAAACATCTTAAGTTTTTATTCGCAACTTTTAGGAGGACGGATACAATTTATATTCTCAGTAAGTAAAATTCACTTTTAGGTGATTGATATTCACTAGAATCCACCTCTTCTCTCCGAACCCCAATCAATCTGCCAGAACAGATCATATCGTTCTCTGCATTGCAGCAGCTAACCAACACAGCAACACACCAAAAACACTTTGATTATCAAGATGCATTTCTCGCAGATCCTCGTTTTGGGCGCTGCCTTTGCCGTGGCCAAGGCCAAGGTCATGATCACCAATTCCGACTACAGCGGCATTACCTTTGACCACCCATTCACTGTCACCTGGCAGGGCGCGACTGGCATGGTCAGCTTGCTTCTCAAGAATGGCGTGCCATCCAACCAACTCTTGGTCGACACCATTGCTGGTAAGTTGCCTTTCCGAGGCTTTGCAGTTCGGACGTGCTGACCCACAACTAGATGGACTTTCCGGCAATTCATTCACCTGGTATCCCGAGGGAAATCTCGACGAGGGCATCTATAACCTGGAGATCAAAGATTCCAGCGGTGGCGTCAACTACAGCCCACAGTTCCGCATTGACCACGGCATCAACTACGATGATGGCGAGGGTGACGACGCCCAGCACCACAGCGTGGCTCCAGGACATTTCCTCCACAATGCCACTGTATCTGTTGACACCGCGACCACCGAGCATGTCACCGCCACCACTGAGCATGCTGGCGCATCCTCCAGCTTGGTTCCGGTGCACAATGCCACGGTGACCTCTTCCATCGGCGTGAACAACCACACCGGCGGCACACCGACCAACACAAGTATGTTCCCTAACACGGTAATGCCGATCTCATACTGACCATGTTGCAGGCATCTCCCCACCAACGTCGAGCGTTCTCACGGCCAAGGCAGCCCACCATATGTCGCCGTTCAACGGGCTCGTGTTCAGCCTTCTCGGTGCACTTGCGCTGGCCATTGCCAACTGATAGGATCATCTGCTCTCATCACTCTGCATCGTCGTCTCTTATTTCAGGCGTGGGCGGGGACGTTTTCACGGATGGAGACTGTATAGGATCAGGTTTGGCGGAGGCTCATATTTGTATAGTTTCCGTTGCTGGTGTCATACTAAGAGGTGATGAAGGTGGAAGGGGTTATTGTTTTTATTGTCTGTGAAGGTTTTAGCCCTTTACATTATTCTTTGTTGTTTTTACTATACCGGCGGGGATACTGGCGAGAGGGGATGATTAATCGGAGAGGAATAGGGATAGGGACAGGGAGAGAGGAATGAGCGCTGGATGTACTACTACTGGTTGGGCTTCAGTATTTGGTTCTGTGACAATTGGTGACTATTGTGACTCTTCCAGCCGCACGAACTCTCTGCCAGCCATATGAATTCTCTACCAGTCGCATGAGTGTGGTGGTTATGACGAATGAAGCAATTGGAGGATTTGGTTGATTCTATGCCACCACGTCATGCGGCGTAGCAATGGGATGCGGCGTAGCACGTATTATACTGTATCCGACGCATTGACGGCAGCCTGAAGCCAAGGATGGTCTGGATGCCTCGATGCCGTCCCGTCCGTCCACGATGGTTGGCTTGCATTATAGTACGCCACCACCCGGATTCGCGGCATTTCCCTCGTTTGCTCTTCTTTTCCTGGTTCTGTGCATATTTCTGTGCATTTTGTGCTTTCAGCTGTGGCTGTGGCTGAATCCTTATATTGGATTTATATTGATTCTTCGAGTATAATTAGCCCCGCCACCAGTCTAGTTTGTGTGGTCTTCGTCCAATCCTACTGGAGTATGGCCGACAGCTTGTCCCTGGATCCCTGAAAATGGCGGATTAGTCAGCAGGAATTCGATCAGCACGCACATCACAACCTAGCAGCTTTGACACCTCCGCCCAGTCACTGTCATGTCACTTTGCCGCTCACTGGAACCCACTGTCGCTCATCGACGGCGACGAACAATGAAGCCATAAGAATGATCAATGCTCAAAGTAGATACTCAAATAGTACTCAACAGGTAACGCGACAACTCCTCACGCGACACAATACTAACTGCCGACGCGTAGAATGTCTATGGAAGAGAGAAAGACCGTTTGACTGCATGTGTGAGACCTGCAGTGGTACTGAAGATGTATAGCACAAGCACAAGCACAGTATAGTTCCTGCCTTAGCAGCGTTCTTTCTACCCTCGGCGCGTCGGACGACGGACCCTTTCGCCGCCGCCGCCCTTTCCTTTGCGCGCCTGTTCCACCTTCCTTCGCGTCGCCATTGGGTCAATTCGGTCAATTGAGGCAATTGCGGCCATGGCGGCGTTGGAAAGCGTTGCAATGTAGTTAGTCTCGGTTGGTTCCTGCACTGTCTCCTCCACAACCCCTCCACTATCCTCCACGATCCTCCACTAATCCCCCCACCCGTCATCTCAATCCACCACAGCCTAATTTCCCAATATACCCCAATCCAGAACATCGCCGCCACAACTTGACCCATGGGCGCCGTGGAAATGGTGGAATGGGGGACTATCGGACCATGGGGCGGCATAATCCCCATAAGACACGCACACCCCCTCTCCCTCTCCCCCCCCCCGCAAGTTGAAAGGAGATTGTCTTGAAGAGAGATTTGCAGCTTGTATCGTGCGCTTAACTGGATTCATTCGCTGTTGTTGTTATATTGCCTCTTTTACTCTTTATAATACTTACATCTTCTCACTGTCGCTCCATCTGTCAAAGCATTTGCAAAAGAACTACTCGCTCAGCTCTTTCATCACCAACCAAAACCACAACACAAACACAAGTCACCATGCGCTTCATCTCCGCTCTCCTGGCCGGCGCCCTCGCCGCCGTGGCCGCAGCCCAGACTACCGGCTCCCAGCCAAACCCCTTCACTAACACCGACTTCTCGGGTATTGCTGCTGGGAGCCCAATCACCATCACCTGGACGCCAACTACTCAGGGCACCGTGACGCTGGAGCTCGTCCACAGTGACACCGGCAACAGCAACGACCTGAAGCCTGTTGCTACCATTCAAGGTGCGTTTCATTTCCTTATCTCCTCTCTCTATTTCCACCCTACTGCGTCGACTTGCAATTGCTTGTAGTCGAAGGATGAGCACGAACTCAAACTACTCGCGCACAACTAACACCCGCCCAGCCAGCATCTCCAACTCCGGCTCTTACACCTGGACCCCTGACTCCTCCATCGTCAACGGCGGGGGCTACGCACTCAAGATTGTCGACGACGCCAACCCAGACGAGTATAACTACACCCTCCAATTCCATATCAAGACCGACACCCAGTCCGCCGCCCCAACCTCCGCTTCCTCCACCGAGGCCCCAACCTCCACCGCGGCACCATCCTCCTCCACCGCGGCACCATCCTCCTCCACCACTGAGGAGTCATCCACCACCTCCGAGGTGACCACCTCCACCGAGGTCACCTCCACCAACGCCAGCTCCACCACTGACGCCAGCACCACCGCCCACTCCACCACCACCTCGGCCCCAACCACCACCTCGCACGCCGCTACGACCTCTTCCAGCAAGGGTGCTGCCGCGACCGGTGGCGCCAAGGTTGGCGCTGGCCTCATGGGCTTCGTCGGTGCTGCTATGCTTCTGTTGTAAAGTGTGGATGAGTGATTCCTTGATACCAAAAGTTCGGTAGGAAGGGGAGGAAGAGGAGGATGTTGTTATTTTTCATGGCGGCGGGTGGAGGATGATTTAATGGAATGTGAGATGGTTTATTATTTCGTGGATATAGTTTTGGGTGTCGCGATGCATGGCGGTGTATGTAAGCTATGAGTTGTTCACGGCGGGAGTGGGAGCTTTAATTCGGGGAGGGAATACAAAGTTCATATGTATTTGTGCTCCGCGTCTGTGTCTCGGTTTTGGCTGTAAGTCCCCAGACTGCTTGTCTGTCAATGTGAGCCACCCAATATTTTTGTCTGTCTGCTCAGTGTCTATCCTACTGTATATATAATAGAGTTTCGACGAGTGTCGTTCGATGCGGGGTGTTGTCTGATGTGTATGCGTGGGGAACGCAAGGGGACCTTATCGCGGTCCGGGCCGGCCTCGTATTCGATGCACAGGCAGGTACGCTTCGTTTCGTGCATTGCCGATCTCGTAAAGGTAATAAAGTTTTTTTCCCCTTCGTATTTCTTTCAACTACCGGGTTTGACAGCTATGGGTGGGGTGGAAGGAGTGGTGCAGGCTGGGCAGGCGCAGGTGAAGTAGTAGTGCTCTTGGAGGAAGGTTTGCCGGGCGGCGCGGGGTTGGGTTGTGTCTATTGGGGTCGTTAGTTTCCGTTTACAGAGGATGAGAGTCTTGTTTGCGAAGGAAGTTGGGAGACGTGGGAGACTGAACTGACCAATATACGAGACGGTGATCTCCTCGCCCTCCTCGATATGCTTTAGTGCAGTGAGAACCGCGCACCGCCCGTCGAACTCTAGAGACGCATTCGGCACACAGCTGTGATTTGCCATCCCGAGCAGCGGATCAAAACCGATCCCGATTTCGTCGCCTCTCGCATCTGTGATGCGGAAGGAATTCACATTCATCTGTTTGCTGTCAGCAACCAGCTCCGCCCACCATTTCCACCGTAAATGATTAAAAACTTACTACGCAAAGCAACTCCAGCGCATCCTGTAACCTGCTCCTATTCATCTCCAGCCCCGAATAGTGCACCACAGCCTTCGCTTGCAGTTCAACACCCTTCCCACTTCCCAACTGTTTATCCCTCCACCCCACCATTGCCCTCACTCGCTCCCTCACCCCCCCCTCCTCAAACCGCGCCAACACATGCGCTGCCCCCCTCACAGGCGTAGGGAGCCTCTCCCCCTCTCCCCGCTCCTGAGTCACTCTCCTAAATGTAGCACACTCCGCATCATGACGCCCTGCCATCCCCCGCCGCCGCGACACGATATGCGCCTCCTTGCACCCCTCGCAGAAGCGCGCTGCATCGCAGAGCCGGCATGGGAGGAGCAGCGGGGCGGGAAGGAGGCAGTTCGAACAGTGTGTTTCGAGGGCTGAGTTCTGGAGGAGGGCCAGGAGGGGTCGTGAGAGCCTGAGTATCGGAGTTTGCGGAGAGAGGGGGGCAGACGCGAAGAGGCCGTTTTGGGTGGAGTTTGGGAGGGTGCGGGTGCGGGTCTTGTTGAGGTCCGGGGGAGGCATTGGGTGAATTGGGTTGTCGATAGTTGATTTTGTGAGTTATGGTTTCATATTTGTGTTTTCTGTAGTTTCAGTGTCTATATTCGTGTATTCGTGGTGCTGGTGTCTAGTTTGACAGCTTGAAAGCTTGAATGGCGGGTGGATGCGCGAGGCGGCGAGGCTGAAGCTATCGTGCGCCACATGCCAAGCTTGGGCCACCTCCCCAGACCCGAGTGAACAGTCCCCAAGATTGGGCCATATCGTCAACAGCTATCAAGCCTATTCATGCCGCCTAAAAAGCCTAAAGAGAGACTGTGAACAGCTAAAGATTTATACATATAGTAGAACCTGCTGGAAATTATTCCTCTGGCTTAAGTTTTCAATAACTAGCTAATTAAATGTCTGAAAATAGCTCGAGTCAATTGGGGACAGTTCAGTCCGGTCCCTCCCTTCCCCTTATCGCTAGGGTCTCTTAGTGGTCTCAGCACCCGTATTTCGTATTCCTTACTTTACAGAAAAGAGAGATCGAGTACCACCGCAAATATCCCCCTGCGTGGCACGCTGCAAATTGAGATTTGAATCTTCATTTTCTTCCTTGCCGAGACATATACTCTCCTTACACATGACACAGTTTTGTTCATTATTTGCGGAGAGCAGCTGCAAGCGTCCGCAAGGCTGCATAAGTTGGGGATCGCGCCACAATCTCTCAGGGTTCAACTAACTAATCCGGCGCTTCTTCTTCTGACGTACGATACGAACCACCAGAAGCGGAATTAAACTCAGCACTGCCATTGAAAGACTAGAGAGACGCCATGCGCAATGGCGCCCGACATCACCGGCTCCACGCAAGCCCGCCCGACTACATCTTCTGGGCGATTCCCCTTCTCGAGGCGCAAAGTGAAGACAGCGCCGTGTGAAGAGACAGCGCAGGATAGACCACCAACCGCAGCAACGACCACGGCGCCAGATGCAATTGTGAACCCAGGGAACGACATCAGGGGTTCGGGGCTCCAACAGACCATATCCAGCAGCGGGACCGAGAGCAGGCCGGGGACAAACAGCGGAGGGGGTGGTTTGAGAGTGACGGCACAACCGCAGGGGGAAGGAAATGCGCCGAGAGCACCAAGCATAGCACCGAGCGACGTCTCGTCAAGAACAACAGGGAGCCGCTGGAGGATACGGAGCAGGAACGGGGACAAAGGCAGCGAGAACATACCAAGGACACCCAGCTCGAGTGGTGATGTGCCAACACTAAACTCTAGCCCCGAGAGGGAATTCACACCGCTCACGACGAGCTTGCCGGATACGCAACTGGATTTTATAAACCAGGTCAGCTTTTCGACTCGGGGTAGCGTGCTTCTAGGAGGGAGGAAAGCAGTTAATGCGAGGCCGATTTCCAAGCCGGCCTCAGAAAGGGTGCCCCCCGCGGTTGAGCCACGGAACGTTGCACCGGAACCATCCAATACTGTGGTTGAGCTACCAAAGACTGCACCACAGCCACTGAGAACAGCGCCAGAACTACCAAAGGCTGTGCCCGAGCCATCGAATACGGTGATCGATCCACCGAATACCGTGCCAGAGCCATCTAATACTATGGTTGAGCGACAAAAGTCTGTGCTGGAGCCACCAAGCCCTGCGCCGGAGCCACCAGGGACCGCGCCGGAACCACTGCGGACTGCGCGAAACCTATCAAAGGTTTCACTGGAGCCACCGAGGACTGCGCCGGAGCCATCACTACTTGCGGTGCTGCCAGAGGAGATCGCGAAAGAGAGTTTAAAGGTCAGGTCTATGTACGAGGAGGACGTGATAACGGATTGGAGAGATGGTAATCCGATAAACCCTCCCCTGCCGGTGGCCGAAGAAAACGAGGGACCGAGCAACGATGCTTTCAACGTGCAGCTACGGCCTAGACCACAGACTGCAAGGGCTCCCAGTGCAAAGAGATACAGTGTCCTGAGACGTGAACATGAGCTTGCTGGTGGCATTGAGGATTGGGAAGATATCAGCGGCGAGGACGTTGATCGATATGGATTCATTGTCAAGACTACAGAGACACCAGGTAGAAGTGGAACACCCGAGCCCCGAGCACCACAACGTGTATCGACATCCCTCCAGCTTGCCTCTCAAGCGCCTAGGAAGCAGCGAGGCTTCGGACTGCAATCTCCAGCCAAGGATACCGCGGCCAAGTCTCTTAGAACGCAAAACACCACCGCATCTCAACGAAGTGTGTCACATCCCTTGAGGACCCTTACCAACCGCCTGCCTGGCAACCAAGACAGACGCTGGATGGATGAAGCAGGCGATATGCTAACACTTCCCCACGGCCTCGCCGACATCACTGAAGTCGACGAAAGAACCACGGCCGCCGAAGCGACCAAGAACCGCGAATGGGCGCGCTCGGAGAAGTGGCGCCGGATGGCCAAACTCGTCAACTCAGGCCCGGACGGCGAAGGCATGGAATTTGAGTTTGATGTTACGCATCCGAAGCTCATCGACCGGACATGGAAGGGAATCCCAGACGTGTGGCGCGCGACAGCCTGGCGCTGTTTCCTCAACGCCAGCGCAAAGAAGGTGGAAGGTAGCCCGACCGAAGCGTCGCTAGTCGAAGCGTTTAAGCGGCTCGTGGGCGAGGGCAGCGCCGACGATGTGCAGATAGACATGGATGTCCCGCGCACGATCAACAGTCATATCATGTTTCGGAAGCGGTATCGTGGCGGGCAGCGTTTGCTATTTCGCGTACTGCACTGCCTCGCGCTATATTTCCCCGACACGGGATATGTGCAGGGAATGGCGAGTCTGGCGGCCACGCTGCTGTGCTATTATGACGAAGAAAAGACGTTTATCATGTGTGTCAGGCTGTGGACGTTGAGGGGGCTTGATAAGCTGTATGCACATGGATTTGCTGGGCTGATGTCTGCGTTGGATGAGTTTCAGGTGGATTGGATGAGGGGACATGATGTATCCCGCCAACTTGTAAGTTACCACTCGATCTTTCGAGAAAGAAAATACTGACTTTGCTAGGACGAGCTGGATATCGGCCCCACGGCGTACGGGACACGCTGGTACCTCACGCTATTCAACTACTCCATCCCCTTCGCGTCGCAGCTGCGCGTCTGGG
The DNA here is from genome assembly GCA_001662645.1 of Pseudogymnoascus sp. 03VT05. Classification (NCBI taxonomy): domain Eukaryota; kingdom Fungi; phylum Ascomycota; class Leotiomycetes; order Thelebolales; family Thelebolaceae; genus Pseudogymnoascus; species Pseudogymnoascus sp. 03VT05. The sequence continues at coordinate 13,420 of KV459357.1, read as the reverse complement.
ACGTTTTCATGTTGCTCGGCGACTTGGATCCCTCAGTGCCAGCTACGCCCGAGCGGCCATTTCAGCACGGTCTGGATGTGCTGCATGCGTGCAGCTGTGCGCTGATTGACGGAACACGGGAGATCCTGCTGGATTCGGACTTCGATAATGCGATGAAGGTGCTCACGAGTTGGGTGCCGATCAAGGATGAGGCACTGTTCATGAGGGTCGCGAGGGCCGAGTGGAAGATACATCAAAGGAGGAGGAGAGCGCGATGAGGATCTGTCGAGATGGATGGAACTGTCAGTCTCTCGATCGGAAGCAAACTGATGCCCGTCACCCTACTCTATGGACTACACCAGCCCTCAATACCTACATCCCACATCTTACCACCACTCTAACCTTCCCATACCTTCATAATTCATATACTCACCATAACAACCTCTATCACCGAGTTACGACTATACAACATAATATCTCTCGCCTAACCTCCTGACGGCAACTTTAATCTCGGAGACACACGAAGACCTAATTTATACCCAAAAACCATACTAATCTAGATCTCTTTTCTTTTTCGTTTGCTATTTGTATACCTGGACTATTGGGAGCAAGCTTGAATGCTGCAAGCAGAATGATGAACCTGCTGTGAGAGGAAGGGAGGATGCGCGAACGAAGGCAGCGCATATATCCAGATATCCTAAAGGCCCCGCGGAAGGCGCATCCTATATGGTGGAGGCGCCAACGTGGAGCTTGTCGAGGAAGGAGCGAGTCGCTACCGTGGACCTCCTGGGGGAAGGAGCGAGCCACCAGCGTGGAGTAATAGGAAGGAGGAAGGAGGAAGGAGCGAATCGAGTAGAGTGACTGCATAGGGAAGTCGCAATCAAATAAAAAAACTTGCAGTACCTATGGATGAGATATAACTTCTAAATACATCCCCTGAACAGCGTCATCTGTCCCCCAAAATGCGTGTCACGAGTATCACGAAGTCAGTCACCAGCAGAATAAAAAGCCCGTGAATTTGAGTGTGAGTTAGATGGTAATGATGCATATAAATTCCAGGCATCCCAGCCCATCTGTGTCTGTTCTTTTGTTTTTATGGAGCGGATGCGTATCTAAGCCCCCATCTTTGTTATCTCGCCATTCGAGATATACGCACCCAGTTTTCGGTCTATAGTACATGTGCCGCTCCTCCGTGCTAAAAAGCCCTATCCGTCGCGCAATGGCCGATGGAAACGGTGCGGACAATGCTGCTACACCGTGCTTCGCAACAGTAAGCTATCTGAACCTCCTTCTATCATCTCCCATGTGGCAGTGTCGCCCATCCTGGAACCGGCCCTATGAATTACAACACAAACACACACGAAATAGAAAGGTCGAGGAAGAAAACGGGCGAGTCTCGATGTCGTGCCCTGCCTAATCTATTCGTTTCTGAATTTCCGAATAGAAGATAATGTGAAAACCGGAGCTGAGCTCAAGAAGTGCGCAAGTGGCGGCGGCGGAGCAATAAAAAGTGTGTGAAGAAGAAGAAAATGCCCCTAAAGATGTGTCCGTTGAATGAAGTTGAAAAAAATAAAAATAGAATCGAAGTAAAAATAGGGTTGGCAGAAGAAGGGTTGGTATCATTCCATGACCCCCGGCTGAATGTCTTAGGACTGACGCGGATATATCACACGGCCCGTAGCCTGAGACATCGCAACTGTCGCGGTGCTAGCCGCATTGCATTGTAGCAGAAATCACACCAGCATCGATCAATCGGCTGGTGTTCAAAGTGGTAGTAAAAATGATGGGTATGTCGTCCCCAATCTCTCCTCTCTCAGTCTCCCCAGTCGTCGAGCAGGGTTCATTTCCCCGTCAACAAGACTAGGTCCTCTGCATTTTGCGCGTTTTCATCGCGTCCCAGTAGGTACACCGCTCATTCCCTCCCCTCTCTCCTCCGGATTTCCTGCTCAGGTGTGCGCTCTTCATACCGCCACTCCGCGCCCCTCTGCTGTTGCTGCTGCAGTGGCATAGGCAACGGATGCCTGCCCTCGGAATGAAGGGTATTCCTCCTCCCGCTCTGTGCTACCTCGACATATCCATAACCCTCAGGCGATCGCGGCGCCGATTCGCTATCCTGGAATCGTCCGCGCCGCGCCTGATCTAGCGAGCCGCTGCGGTGGGAGTGTGCGCGGCGACGGGCGGGGCCCTGGGAGTAAGGCGGCGAGTGGTGCGGGTGCGTCGCCGGTGGAGGACCTTGGGCCTTTCGCTTCTTCGGAGGGGATGACGGCCGGGGCGCTTCTGCTGGGGGTTAGTGTCTTGATCAGATGGAAAACTGACGGGAGGTTATTCACCTGATGGAGTAGGCGGCTGAGTGCTCGGCGGCTGCGGCGCCTGAGAGGTTGGTGGCTGCCAGTGGTGAAAGTAGATCCCTGGACTCTGCTGTGGAGAGGGTTCTGAAGGCTGCGCCTGAGACTGAGATTGCGGAACGGACTGCAGGATCTGGACATCGCCTGTGTTTAGGCGCGGGAGGCCTGAAGACTGCGGGGTGCGTGCGAGTGCTGAGGGACCAGGGAGTTGGGTCCGCGAGCGTGGCGGAGAAGCTGGGTAACCCTGTCCTTGGCCTTGCGAAAAGGGGGTTTGTTGCGTGAGAGAAACGACGGGCGTCGACGGGACTGGAGCGGGAGCTGGGTGTGAGTGTCCATACGGGTGGGATATTTGTCTATCCTCCCTCCTTAGCATGGGCGAGGCAGGCTGCGCTGCAGCGAGAGGGTTGGTGAGTTGCTGTTGCGGCGGCGGCGGCAACTGCTGGAGTTGCGGCTGTTCCTGCGCCACGTAGCGCTGCGCCCATTCTAGACCTGCGCTAGGCAGGCTGCCACCGCCCATGCCGGCGAAGACCAATGGAATGAGGTGAGGTGGAATGCCGCCGCTTAGCGAAGTGCGGAGGATATCGTGCTCGATGCGGCGCTGCTCGAGGCGTAGGGACTCTTGGGCCGTCCTCTCCTCCTCCTGGCGGCGTTTGTCCTCCTCAGCCTTCGCCTGAAGCCAGGTTCGCATGGAGTCCTCAGCGCCATGCCACTGTTGCGGCGGCGCGGGTAGCTGGCCAAGCGGCTGCTGCTGCGCCATAGGCTGTGAGGGAGCTGGGGGCTGTTGGGCCTGCTGGGACTGCGAGGGCTGCGAGGACTGGGAGGGAGGCAAGGCGAGAGCGGCAGGAGGCGGGAGGCCGCGGTGCGGTGTAGACATCGAGGGAGGAGTGGTGATCCTGGGCGGCGGAGGGTAGGCGGGCCCAGAGGTTATGAGGGCTGGTGAGAAGCGCGATGTGGATGGCGGTGTGGGGGGAGAGTAGTCATGGAAGGGTTTGAAGGCGTGGTTCGAGGGCGGTTGCAGGGTGAGTAACATGGCGATGGCGCTCTAACGGGACCGGTGTGGTGGGACCATGGATATGGAAATGGGAAAAGTTGGATTATAATGATAAATAACTACAGGTGTCTCTCGAAGATGTTTGTGAAGAAGCAGAAGAGGCCGGACAAGCAGCCTTGGTGGGGGGAAGGATCAAGGAAAACAGAAAAGAGGGTAGAAGAGAAGTGAAAGAGGTCGAAGGTAAAGTGAGTATAAGGAAGAAGAAAACCTTGGAGTGAGAAAGGAAGTAGGAGAGAATGAGAGAGCTAGAAGCTCTGTTGGGGAACGGAGGGGATTTTATGTAAGCCACAAGGGAAAGGCTGACTGCGGGGCATGTGGTTGGTGGAGAGCGAGGGCCATATAGGTGCAGTAGTGGGAAAGATAGAAGTGGGAAGTGCCACTCGTGCTCTGAGCTGCTCAGACCAGGACGCAGTCCCACAGTGGCACTATGATTACCATCGTATGCAGAATTTACTTTGGTACAGAGTGTGTGGTAAGCGGAACAGAAGGAATAAGTTAAGTTAACGTTAGCAGCCATGGGGGGGAGGATGCCACAACGGGCAGTCATTTCGTGCAGGGCCGGGCCTGAAACGGGAGCTGTAATGAGGGAGGGGTTAGGCGGTGGTGGACAGCATGGCATGTGGAGCGCAAGATTAGTACTGTATCGAGAATTGAGAATTGAGAACTGACTGAGAATTGACAACAGGTGGTCCCTGAGACGAACACGAGGAACATCAGATTCTGAGCAGACGATGTGAGACGTAGGCAGTCAATGCTCGCCGATCACGATCACGATCACTGTGTTCTGGAAGTTTGCAGGTCAATGTCCCCAGTGCTATATCCCGATTTCCATATTCCCTGGGTACTATATTTCGCATCTGGACACTGGCGACGAGGACAGGGGACTATGGATGCGGACCAGGGAGTTGAGTACCATGGAGCTTGGACAGCCAGGGATAGAGCGATGTACGGCACGTCCTGCGCCTCGAAGAGAGCTATGGAGCAAAAACATGGAGCAAGGGGCAGGCTATGGAGCTCAAAAGGGAGACAGGAGCGCACCATCCCCTCAAGCTCTCCACCAGAGACGAGATAGGCAAGATGTACACTGCACATTATGCGCCATCTCGAACTGTTTATGGACGGGTTTGGACAATTTGGACAAAGTGTATGAACACCCTGTATGGACTCCATCAGAAAGTGGTCCGAGTAGTCGAGCCCTCACTCTAAAAGGAACACGCGGGAACAGGGCTACCCCCACTGTGTGCCGTCCACTGGTGAGTTCGCTCCACTCGCCAGGGTCGCGGTCCTTAATCAACGAACGACAACAACACAACACCCCTCCCGATCCCAGGCGCCGATCCTCGGTTTCGCGACGCAGCCGACGCAGGCGGCGAGCAGCAGCTTGACGCTTGTTCCGTTGTGGGTTCTGGCGATCGGGGGAGCACGAGGCTCCGCTGGTGTTTCTGTACGTATAGTGCACAGAATAGAGTAGAGTACAGTAAGAGCTCACCCTCTCATCTTCATGCGCGAAGCGAAAGCGCGCCCTTATTCTGGCATGTGTTCGGCGAGGGTTCTTACCACTTGCTCTGTGTTGCACTACAGTAACTTTGCAACGTGGGTGGTGGTGGCGACGGTGATTGTGGATGGTCCACGGGTGTCGGCTGCGCTATTACGGCGCCGTTCGCGCCCTAACTCTCGAAACGAGAGCAAGTATTGAAGCTAAATTTCTGGGCTTTGGTCGTTGTTCGTATGTAGTTTCCACAGTGTCTGGTCGCAGGATTGGGCTTGCCCAGTCTCTCAGTCGGTCGTGACTTCCACGCCACAAATAGCAAAGTTGGCAGTATCACTGCAGTAGCTTCCAGTAGCAGTTGGCTGCACGAGCGTAGGCAGGAAGAGGCAGGAGCAGCAGCAACAACATGGACGACGCGAGGCGTAGCTGCACCTCGTCACATCAGGAATGCATCGTCGTCGTTGGAGCGAGTGTGGCTTGGGATGGTGCTCAAGCCACGCGGTTAGCATTGCTTGGAGTGAACCGCCTTTTGAAGACAATGTTCCACTCACTATCCACACAATATCCACGCTGATATCCACATCAGCTACGGGCTCTGACGGGTCACACAGTTTCTGACTTTCTGGTCCACATCTCGCGGTTCCCCTCCACTCTGCCCATCACCCATCAACTCACTCCATTTCTCAAGTCTAGACCTCAGTCTCCTCAGCCCAGTCCACATCCCCAGTCCAGTATAATTCCCATCTAGAAACGTCGCGCCAGCCCGATCTTCCCCTCCCCTCACCCCCCACCGCTGATCCCAGCGTCTTTTTCCGAAAGAGATGAAAGGATATGTAGCACCAGGCCTAGCAGGCAACCCCAGCAAGCCGCGGCACGGACACCAGCACCGCGCACAGGTTGTCGTATCCAATCCATCAGCAGCAATCAATCCCAAGCAGAGCTCGTCCGATCTACCGGGATGGAACGACACAGACACAGATATGAGCATGCACTGAGCATGTACTTTCAATGTGGCGGTGGTTGAAATTGCAGGGGAACAAGTGCATATCGCGAATCATTCCCTCGGGGATTCAGCCATTTCTTAGCCCTGCATTTTGGCTGGGAAGCCCAGAGATGCTGTTGTTGTTGGGGTTGTTGTCTAATTTGAGGGGCATCCTGGTACGGGGCCACGATGGGTCCGGGTGGCTTGTTTCGCATGGCTGCAGGGGCTTTGATCGTCCGTTTGTGGGAATCGTGTAGCTGGGGTTCGGTTTTTGGTGATCACCCCTCACAAAGTGTAGTCAGGCTGTTCCTGTCAACGTTCTCGTCGCGGTTGAGCAGGATTGTTTGGTATATGAAGCTTATGATGGAATTGTATCCTGTATTTGTGTAGTATAGGAAACTGACAGCTTTTCCATGGTAACTAGCATCCATAGGACAAGGCCTAGAGCTCCGTCTCTGAGTAGCTGGCCAGTTAATTGTAACCCCAAGTAAGTGAACGGCTTTCCTTACACTATTGTTACTGATGTCACTGCTATTGTGAATAGCCCCTTATGCTTCTGGGCGCAAAGCTCTGTTTAGGAGCTGGCTGATCTGTACATACTGAGTATAGCAGCATAGCTCGTTCGACTTCCAGTTGTGCCGCCTTTCATCCCAACTTGCAAGCGTGCTCCTACCAAAATCCCACGGAACGCCCCGTCGTCTGAGACATCCGGCATTTCCCAAAAGGACCACTTTGGTATAATCCTATAGTCCTATAATCATGCTAGTTATACATATTCCCTCATTCGTCCTCCCTGACCACGCACCACATTCCCTATCCTGGCGCCACGAGTGCCGCAACACGCTGTGTACCGTAGCACTGTAGCACCGTAGCACTGTTGCCGCCCGCGAGTGAGAGCCCCTACGTTGGGCTTCTCGAGGCAACCCCTCGGGATCTTCACAAGGGCTCAAGTCTGGTAGTGATCGGGGGAGCGACCGAGGCGATCGGACCATCCAGCTTCACATCACATCACAGAGCGGCAATCACAGCAATCACATTGTAGGCGGGGCGTATCTAGGGGCCTAGAGCGGATCTCCATCAAGTATACCCGGCCACGGGTTCGGAATCGCTCTTGGCAACACGAGGGCTATGACACGTCCTTTTTCGAGCTTTATGCATGACCCTCGACACAAATTCGACATCTCGGATAGAGCGGTTTCTACCCTGGTCCCTCCCGAGGATGGAAGATGTCTTGTCTCCCGCGTTTCAGCACGCCGAAAACGAAATGAGAGCAGCGCCCAGCGCTCCTTTTCGGCCGCGTCATGTCTCACGAGAGTGGCCTTGCGCGGCATCCATAATTCACGGCATTAAGTTCTCCTTATCGGGTTTTGCGGATGCTCGACTGGTTAGAGCGCATCGAGGCCCAGAACGGACGGCACGGGCACTTTGCTGGGTATGGAGTCTGTTCTTGATGGATGGGGGTAGAATATTCGCGGAGGAATACCGCGATGACGTGCAATGCTGATATGCCTGGTCGGCGACGGCGATGTAGAAGAGGAGGCTCTCCTCCTCGGCCCACGGAGATCTAGATCAAGCTGGATATGCTAGGACCAGGATAACTACTTCGTGCTGAGCAGCGTCCAGATGAACAGGGCAAACTCCACCGCTCACTACCAACATCGAGCAACACCGAAATCTCCTTAACTAGCCACCAGGTCGTTCTCGACACACCCAATCGGAACAAACACCATGCCCTACGGCCGTGTATTCCTCCTCGACTCCAAATCCACCCCCCTTGTCCCCACCCCCTGCCCTACAAATCCGCAAGGCTACAACACTTTTCTGTTCCCCCACATCCATCCCGAAACGCCACCCATCCACATCCCCACACGCGAGCTCCGTTTCACATACATCAGGCACGCCCAACGGGTAGAAACCCCTCTCTAATATCACACCTGAACCCCTTCCCCTCCCCGAGGCGGCGCGAGATGAAGGGCTAGCGTGTGTGCATGTAGCTTGCGGCTGATATGGCGCGACGCCGCGGGACATCCGGTATGTGGCGCGGAGGCCGAATCAAGGAATGCTTGAGAGATTGGCGGGGGTAGGATAAACGTTTGGGCACGGTTGGGGTGGTGTCTGGTTTGAGTTTGGATACAAAGGTTCACGTGATGTGAGATGTTGGTCCTTGGGTGAGTCTGAATCGAGAGGTGTCTCTGGCGAATCTTAAATTGCGGACTGTCGATCTTCCGAGACTTTGTGTCTTAGAGAACTTCAGACGACACAGAGGGGATTGATTGATGTCGTTGGGAGATGTTGAGGCGTGCTGAGAATCTCACAGGAACAGATAGAGTGGGCATGTCGAACCTGAATCGTATGGCAGATGGTTGTGCAGACAAGACGCCGTAGGAACCTGACTCTGATGTGGAGATTTGCAAGCTCTCGTTCGATCCTTGCTCTTGTGAGTGCTTTCCACAATATTTATCAAATTTTGTATCCTCGACTCTTTCCGGGAGTGTTGACCATGTCCCAAGGGGGTAGACAGTATAGAAATCTAGCTCTGATTTCGAGGGGTTGGACCTCTCGTTCGACCCTTGATCTTGAAGTGCTTTCCACAATATTTTCGTTTCTGTATCCTCGACCCCTTTTGCAGGAGCTGTCGATGTCATAAGGGGGTGGGAGACCTCAGGGATCCAACTCTAGTTCTGAGGGTTTAGACCACTCGGGTGGCCCTTGATCTTATAACTGCTTTCTACAATCAATTCTTTTCCATTTCTGGTCCTTGACCCTTCCTTAATTCTTGAAATTGGAGTTGGGTTTCCGAGGTCTCCGCCCCTTTGTGAAATCGACAGCTTCTGTGAGTTGGTCAAAGGGTGCGAGGATCGATGGGAAGTAGAGCGTACGTACTGTATTATTCTGCTCTGCTAAAATTGGGAAGTGAGATATAGAGCTTTAACATTCTCTAAATTCATTTTTGTTGACTGTCTCTTTTGATCCTTTACGTTTTTTTCTTTTGTTCGCCTCCGTCCACTGGACTTGACGTGACTCGAGGTGAATTTGTGAGGGAAAATAACGCTGCTCAATCCAAACACGTTCTTTCCAAATTGGGCAACAGAACCATTAACCATACAACCACAAATCAACAACTCTATCTTGCCTGGTAAGTTAAGCATCCGCGTCCTCAACTTCACCTTTCATCTTTCACCAACTGCACTTCCCAATCCTATCACAACCTATAACATGTTACATTTGTCCACTTTGATACAATTTCTGCACCGCTCCTGGTGCTGGCCATCAAAGGCAAACAATGCACCCTTTCCTGAGCGACGACACCAGTGTCAAGAGAATTAACGGGAAACTCTGTCTAGTGCGCCCCAGCCGTCGCAAAGCGAGAAGCAGTTCATCCTACGACTTGGGACACGTGCTCAGTATTGGCTACGATCTTCTCAGCGAGGTCTTCGACGGTGCCGCCTTCAGAATGGACAAGGACAAAGCAGAGACTGAGGCCGCGAAGACTTCTGTACTTCATCATGTACACGAACCAAATCCGATGGCACCTGCGATGCCCCCTCCACAGCCAGGAATATACCAGCAAGGTAACCGCCAGCTTGTCTTGCTCCCTAAAGTTCCCACAGGGCATGGTCCGCCGCCGATGATGCACCAAGGCCATTTCGGATACCCACAGCAGCCGTTCATGTATGGCGGCCAGCCACAGATGGTGCCCATGATGGGGAATATGGGATTCGGCGGCTTCAATTCACAGTATGATAAATCTGCTCCTGCTGCCGCGCCTGTGGCTACGCCAACGTCGATCACTGTTACGCGACACTTGTGCGCGAATTGTGGGAACTTGAGATCGAGAAAGTATCAGGCCGCACACCCGCTCCAGACGGGCGATACAGCCCCTGTGTCGTTTTGCAGGAAGTGTGAAAAGGAGTTTAGATCGACTGATTCGGATGTCGAGGTTGAGCTTCCACTGAAGAAGAGTAGGAGGCACTATAGAAAGGTGCAGAGGGAGAAGCATATCAAAAAGGTGGTTTATGAGAAGGATCTGTTCCCGGCGACCCATATTTGTGCCCAGTGCGGCAATCCCAGATCAAGAAAGTACCAGGCGATGCATCCGATCAATGCCGGAGAAACGCCTCCTGTGTCGTATTGTAGAAAGTGCCAGAAGGAGGTGACATCGAGCGAGGATAGTGCTGGAAGCGAAGGAGAGACGGTGAAATATGTGACCAAGGGCAGAAATACGCATGAGACAGACCGAAAATATTATCGAGACCGACGGGTAAAGGTATGTGTGAAAACCGCAAGCTCCGTTACTGGGAGGGCATATTATAGGGTATTCACTAATTCTCTTACGAATACCTCAAAGAACACCAATCAACGCCACTACCTCGATCTAGATGGTGAAACTGACAGCACTGCATCCAAGGTAACGCCAACCAAGTCACCCTTCTCCAGACTCCTGCGGGGGCTAATTTTCGGCCAGAAGGTTCGCACAAGCACGCCCGTGGAGGAATATATCTTCGTCACCGAGAAGTCAAGCGACCAAGGACACAAGGGGCGCCAAAGCCAGCGATATTTCAAAGGAGATGGTGATGAATTGCAACAATCCCCTCTGGTGGCTATTAGAGAACCAATTAGGCGTAGGTCCAGCGAATTGTTGCCAGCAGCTGTGCGGAGGACTAGAAGTTCTTCTCGGCGAAGGACTCGTCGTGGTAAAGCTCAACCACTTTCGGAACACTATGAATACAATAGCCAGGGATCTTCGGATCTGGAGGGACTCGCCGAGGAAGCGTATAGGGATTATCTCAGCGATGGCGCACAGCTTCATGAGAGAGTTCGCTCACCGGGACGCTCGAGATATAGATCGCCAAAGGCACAGGGTCACAGAAGAAGAGTGTCAGCTCAGGCTTTGGAGGATTATCTTTCCGAGGATTCCCTGACCAGATTCCGTGAAGCCGCCTCAACCAGACGGAAGGAGCGGGAAAGCTTGCCACCACAAAATGTCCGCAGTGCCCATCCTGGGATTCAAGAAGAGTTGAAGAACCTCAAAGATGATGAGATGCTTGTTGTAACCGAGCGCTACGTCTATCGCCCACAGAAATCTACGTCAGCCGTTGGCGAGTTGAGAGATGAACGGGCGGACCGAGGGAGAAAACCTCATCGATCTCCACAGAGGCTCATCAGCCAGGATGATGTTGCGGAATATTTTCCCGAGGAATGGAGTCGGACCAGAAGTCGTACTGGTTATCACAACAAGTATCAACGAATTCGACCGCGCGACCTGGACGGTGCAGCTCTGCCGAGCGGGCCAGGAAGCTCTGATGCAAGCATCGACCAGCAGAATTATCGTGAAGGTTTGCATCAAGTTATTGTAACGACAAAAACAAACGCTGATATAAAACTAGGCACACATATTCGACCACTCCTCCCACCAGCACCCACACCCCCAAGCGTCTCGACGGCAACCAGTGGAAGCGTGGATACATACAGTTACTCCTCACGCGATACGACAGAGTACCCTCCCTCCAACGAGCCACGTGTTTATTGCCCTTCTCGTCTCCCAGGCGAATACCAGCCAAGTTCTGACTCTGGATCATCGCTGCGTGCCGCCTTGCCTCATGCTGCACCACCACAGACATCATCGAGGCAACAACGCTCGCCTACACGCACGAGACGCGGATCGCGCAGTTACCGCTCGCCATATGTGAGGGATGCAAATAGCGGAGGAAGTGAAGGGGCAAGGGCCTCATCGCGTAGCCCATCAAGGGAGAGGGCGGTGTTTTACTCTGAGGGAGAGGAGGAGCCGAGTGATTTGACGGCGAATGATCGGATTGACAAGCGGAGGGTGGCGTTTGGGCCAAATCAGGTGAGGACGATTAGTAGAGAGTCACTGGCGGCAGAGGGGAGGCGAGAGAGAGAGAGAGAGCGGGAAAGGGAGTTTGGGGCTGCTGGGGTTAGATATGGGCAGTGAGGAGATAAGGAGGGCACATGGGAGTATGATGGGCAGGGTAGAGTGGTGAATGTCTGACAGATGAAAGATGCGATAGAATGACAATTGTAATTCTTTAGTGCCTCGGGTTTCTACGTTGGCAGTTTCCATCATGCATGCAACAGGGATGACTATGGCACGAATAGTAGCTGGCGCAGGGCCTGGCGCGAAATACCTTCTCGGGGTCAAAATATGAACTGGACGCTGGCCACAGAGACCATCGACCCAGCGGCAGTCCCAAAGGGCAACATGAATAGTGAATATAACTTCTATACTCGAATAAACATAACCATTGAATCCTACCGCGTATATACACTTCTAACCTATTCAGTTCTGCGCCAATCCATATAATCTCGCATCATCGCTCGAACAAAGCCCCCTTACAAAGCTCTCAATGCAGACGCCGCAAAAACAGCACCAGCCACTCCAGCGCTACCACCCATGCACAGTGCGCGCGCTCCAATCTCCCCTCTGAACGCGTTGACGGCAATGCATCCCAAGTCGAGGGTATCGATGAGCAGGCATGCCCACAAGACATTTTTCAAGGCTTCTTTCCGTTCTACTATCGTCGCGTTGGTAGCGTCGCGTGTTGCCTTGAGTGGAATCCCATCTTCTTTGGATGATTTCATGTAACTGTTGTAAGAAGCAAACAAAAGTCCGCCAACAGCTTTCAAATGGTTATTAGCATTCAATCGAGTAAATAGTCAAGGATCATAATATACCTAGCTCACGCGCTCCGTAGAATTGCACGATACTTCTTGAGGCAGAGGCAATGGGAAGTCCGAACAAGGATGCGGCAGGGAGAGGTATGATAATTGCGGCGGCTCCAACGAGAAACCGAACATCGGCGAGGGCTGTGATAAATGCCTTGGTCATGAAGGCTGGCTGTGGTTCCTGGGGAACGAACTGCGAAGCTGAGCCTGATTCCATTTTGGAGAGTGTTTAATGGCTGGAGTGGACGCTGCGACGATAATAATGTTAACCTGTCAATGGGAAAATGTGAAAGCGAAATAGATTAAGACGGATGACAACACAGGACCAAGCCCATACTTATATAATTCTGTTCACATACTGCTCTGTCACCCACAAGCATTATTCAACATTATTGGGAACATTATGGGCATAATGGACAAGATGAGGTTATGATGTTCCATGACGGAAAGTGCCAAGAGTGAAGCATAACGTTATGTTCTAACCGCAAATAGCTTGGCTTTTATTGTCATGTTGGCCTTCAGCTGCGCCTCTCCTCTCCCCGCATCGTAAATATATCAAAACACCTGGTTAGTTCATGACAGGAATCATAAAGCATAATGCCGGAAACTCAAGCGCAATCAATCGAAGTACCAAAACGGGGCGATCCCGACAGGAAGCGGGTTCTGAATGTCTTAGCCCAGCGTCGCTATCGTGAGTACCCATAGTCATAGGGTAATAAGATGTAAAGGATCTTCAATGAACAGGGCAGTACGAGGTCACGTTCTCCAATCGTATACGTGTATATAGATCCTGTAGATTACGAGACTGAACGCTGACCCTCCCCTAGAGGTCTGCGTTCCTACTATATACTCTACGCTTAGGGCTTCGGAAGGAAGTTCCTCCGACGTGG